>JABFPN010007341.1:0-10419 GCA_022817305.1 Leptoteleia sp. ZL-2020
GTATCTAGGGAGCGAAGCATGCTTTATTCGAGCCAAGCTGGGACTGGAGCCAAGAGCGGCCGAAAAGAACCGAGGGGCACCGAAGGCGCCCCGAGGTTCCTTTTGGCAGCTCGAGGTTACAGTACCAACTTTGGCGATTAATAAGGGGCTTCGCTCGCTTGATACTTATGTTATTTTTCCTCATACCGAAACTCGAAATGGCCTTTCAAGGGCCAATGCTAAAAACTTTGTTTTATGTTCCCGAAAGAATTTTCGCAAAGCGAAAGAAACACGCGAAGCGTGGAAAGATATTTTTCGAACCCTAGGGTAAATAAACACTACTTCGCGCTCGCTTAACAGGCCCGCGAAAGGCCATTTCGTGTGCAGGTATGAGGAAAAAAATATAATTTGACCGATTTATGTTTTTGTTGTAGTCCACATCGTGAGACTGATACGCGCATGCGCAGTCTAGAAAAATGTGAAAATAATTTGGTTGTTTCAACAAAATGTCATCTTGATCAAACATTCTTTTCGTTCAAATTTATCGTTTTCTTCGTGCGGTTCGTATGAAATGCTGCCCGACAGTGCCGTGTTTCTTAGTCCAAATCCATTTCGTTTTAATTATCACTAGAACTCCCGGCATTTTCGACCCCCCCTAGTAGTCCTGCATGGTGTCAAACTGACACCAAGCAATATTTTTAACATTAATTATGAAATTTTGTCGTTTTAGTATTAAATTATGTTAAAAATCATTGTTTCACGCAAATAAATTTTTGCTAATAATTTGAATTAATTATACATTTATATATTACTACGCGTGAAGCTCATAACGACATATCCGCCATAAGCTCGTCGAGACATGTCGCAACTTGACGCGGTATATCATACCGTTCGGTCTAAGGAAAACATTAATAACTTTAATATTCTTCATTTTTTTAATATAATCGTGAATTTTATTGTACAGTAATTTAAATTTTTTAATAAAAAATGCATAAATAACTTTTTATAAATAAAAGTTAAAGAACTTTCATTTATAATAACTTCAATATAAAAATGAACATTTTTTGAATAATTGCTTTTATTATGCATAAAAATGATTATATTAAGTGAAAATGTAAATACAGATTGTTTTTACAATCATAAAATGTAAAAAATTAATCAAAAATTAACAAAAAACGTTCATTGTCAATTTGACACTTATGGGACTCTTCGGTATATTCAATAATAACTATTTCAAAAATTAATGAAAATCGCTTTTTGATGAAAACGTGGGTAATTACAAATAATTAAAAGTCATAAAACGATTTTGAGTTTGAAACAAATTTGAAAAAATTTTGGAAATTTTATACCGCCGAGGTGTCAAATTGACTACCTCGAGAGTTCTAGTGGTAAACCGCTTCTTCATATACATATATTTTTTGAGTATAATGAAACATTTGTTTTTATACACTGAGAAAAAGGTTGTATTAAAAATTCCCATCTTTCCTGCTCTTCTGCATCTCTGATGACCAAATAATAATAACAATAAAACTATGATTAGTATTAAATTTCACGTTATACATTATAAATTAAAGCTCAAGTATATTAAACAATATACTTTTAACGTGAAATTTAAATTTAATCATATTTAAACTTGAACATTGATACGTCAAAGATCAAACGGAGGAATGAAAAATGGCAATTTCTAATACTTTTTATTTTTACTGTACCCTAGAATGAGTGAACGATGATTATAAAACAATGACTAAATTGATAAGCCGAAATGTCTTCATCAATCGATCCGCCCAAATCGCAGGGTTAGATTCTCCAAGGGTACTTGCGCTTGAACGAACGCCGAGCTATTTTACACACTGTGGATAATCATGAAAAAATATTTCTCTTTTCTTCAATTGCAGATACCAAAATGTAAACGCATGCGTGTATTTTCAAACGCTCAAATTCTTTTGAACTCTATTAAACTCTTTTAAACAATCATCTATAGCTCTGTTAATTAATAATGTTTTGGACTAAAATTTAACAAAAATATTTAATCTTTTCAAACTTTGTCGCTGATGGTTATCCGAAATCAAAAAATTTCGCAATATTTTTTTCCGTCGAATGTCGGGATACATAAATAAGGAAATGCAACGACTAACAAATATTATTATCTATATTCTGAAACAGGCCTTAGAGAATAAAATTTTGAACAAATCTGTTAATAACTGCCCTAAATTTTGACTTGGAGAGTTGATTATAAGAAAATAATTGGATTCAAGTATCTGAAAATATGATACTTTCCATTTTTATTTCTGTAATTGTTGTAAAGAGATATTTTTTTATTTTGTTAGTCCCCTCCATATTGCAGTTCTTTTCACAATAAAAAAAAAAAAAACACAAATAAAAAACTACTTCAGCTTGTTGTTATTGAGTTTAACACTCGTTCGAACACTAGTCCCCTTATAGATTCCAATTCTTCAATTGATTACGAGTTTTAATCGTTATATCAAAATATCTTACTAATCAAATTTTTCTTATCCCTTTACCCAGTTTTATTAAATTAACCATCTTAAATTTCTCCGCCGCAATTTTCAACGAAAATTTCAATTATATTATAACTTTCAATAACAGAAAATTTATGTACAATTTAGAAATTGAAATCGAGATTACAATTAACGCTATTCTTCTAACTAAGATTCGTAGCAGTGATAATATTGAGCATGAATTTAATGATTTAGCAACGAATGACTGCACTGAGAAAACTAAATCCGTAATCACAATAACTAACGGTGGATAATTGGGGAAAATTAAAGATAGGTTACATTAACCGGAAATAATTAGTTGAACTTAACCTTCTGGTTGTGATAACCAAAACTTTGGCGACCGGATGAAGAAAATCATTTTCCGACATTTTTAAAAACGTATGGTTTAAACAATTAGTGTGGGACGGTTATATCAAAAAATTAAAGATGTTTGTAATAT
Source organism: Leptoteleia sp. ZL-2020 (assembly GCA_022817305.1). NCBI lineage: Eukaryota > Metazoa > Arthropoda > Insecta > Hymenoptera > Scelionidae > Leptoteleia > Leptoteleia sp. ZL-2020. The sequence goes on from JABFPN010007341.1 coordinate 2,938, forward strand.
TTAAGTATGATATAAAAACAGTTTATTGCCAGTCAATTAACAAAATTTTATCCATTCTTTCCAATTGAAATTAAAATTACTTAATGTTAAAGTTTAGTATGAAAATACATTAAAAAAAAGTATATGGCAACTTTTACGTTCCAACGCATAAGTGAATAATTCTCGAGAAAAAGAAAATTGTTACTTTCTATTTTTCTCTTTCCCTATATATATTTTTTAAACAATTGCGTAAGTAATAAAATACCATGTTATTGTTTGAGATTGGTAAAATTAAAGTCTACACATGGACATGAAATTAAATTCACTGTATATAAATAAAAAAAATACCACTTTGCTGTACCATAATCAATGGTATTAGAAGTGAAGAGTTTAGATGTGTTTAGAGGTGCGATTAGAAGTGAAGAGTTTAGAGATATAATAATCTAGCGACTGAATAGGTAACAAGCACAATGTAGTAATCACCGGGCAATATCATTTTGTGTATGATACAAAAGTTTATGTGATACCATATTCACCACGAAGAATAGTACGAGAGAAATAAGAGAAACAGAAATAATAATAACAATTTTAGAGAGAAAATTATACTCAATATAAACCGTACAAGCGCTTTCTTTTCTATCAGCTCCCAAGCTGGCAGAACCAAGTCTCTTTGTTAGGGCCATTGATGTATTAATTACAACAGTGTTCAGTAATACAAACGTTAACATACAATACTTTGTTCTCAAGAATTACAGATATTTTTACGGATGCAAATTGATATATAGTGTATTCTTTATTATGAGAACTTACAATAAATAATATTTTGTATACATATAAAATATATGCCGAAATATACATGCCTTAATTTTTGTATTTATTACAACAGTCCCACCTTAATAAACAATATTCTCAGTGCAAATATTCGTTTGCTCGATCAGATTAAAGATGGTCAAATTCAAGATGGTTTTCAGTCATAATTAATGCTTCGAATTTAACTTTCATTCAAATGAATTGTCTTCTTTTCAGAATTTTTGCAGCTTTTAACGACTTTTCTAATTTATTTATTTATTTTTTATTCAACAAGTTAAAGCTAAAAAGTTATTAACAATCAGCGTGTATGGATTTTTGTTGTATACGCATGTGTGCTCGAGTTTAATGTATATAATATGAATGTATATTTATACATGTATATAGTTGTGCATATACATATACACATATACATATCTAACAAAGTGTAAACTGGGCGTCGTTACTACGACGGTCTAAGGAGTGTTATGGCTTAAACTTAACCAGGGGTATGTTTTTAGACTGCAGACATTTATCGCAAACCCATTCCGCATAAACTTCTTGTGTTAAGAGTTGATAGGATGCTTCGGATAATCCCGTGCAACCTCTGAAACAAGCACGAATATTATCATTATTGTTTGCATTGTACTTGAGTAATTTTCAAATTTCATGCAAAATCAAATACACTAACAAAATTATATACGCGATTCATTTTGCGCATCTAGTAGACTGTAAAAAGATTTTCCATGTTAAAGTGCGCTCGAGTGAAGAGTGATATATTAATATATTTTAAGAAACAATTTTCCTTTGGATATTTAAATAATAAAATTTTTCAATGAGTTAAGTTTTAAATGTTTCAAACTTTCCGAAATAGTCAGTTACGCAGGTTCAAATGTTCAGTGCGTCGCACATTAACGCACTGAACGTTAATTCGCAATACATTACAAAGTGATGTGACGGACGTCTCTAAGCAACGCGTCAAAAAACGTCAGTCTGTAATGTCCAGGGTGTTACTGGCTACCGCGAGCACAAAAGATTACGATATTAACCTTTCTTGTATCATTAATCTGATATATTATATCAATTGCAATTCTATCCACTAGTTATGGCTGGATACGAGTTTGCATTTTTAACTCATGAAACACATTGAAGAATTATATTAACTTTATATTTAAATAAATAAATAAATAAATAAATAAATATTTGTCATTTTCGCGTATGTAATGTTGTGAATGTAATACAATATAACTGTGATCTATAATATAGACCGATATAATATACTATAAAAGTCCAAGAATCGTTGAATGTACTTGAATTCGCCAAAATTAAACTTTCCATTTGATTAAAATCGCTTTTTGAAATTAGCCTATTGTTTATTAAATGTTGGAGCAATTTCGTCCACCAGTTACAAGTGCGTGCTGCTGGGCTGTACTTTTATCCTGTCAAGCATACTGAAAAATCACCTTAAAGACACATAAGGGGTTAATATTGTCATCTGTGGTGTTCTCGCGGTAGCCAGTAACGTCTTGGACATTACAGGATGATGTCGGTCGCGTTGCTCAGTGACGTGCTTCGCATCATTTTTTAATGCACTGCGAATTAACGTCGAGCGCGTTATCACCAGGTGACGCGCGGTACATCACCAGATAATGTACCGCACGTTATCCAGTGGTGCCTTATTAAAATATGATGTTGTCGCATTACCTAGTGACGGACTGGGCATTAGTCAATAACGTCCAGTTTTTTTTCGTGCTTAATTAATTGAATAATTTCGTTTGAAAAATTATAAACGAGTCAGTGACATCGATGTTAAATAACAAATTTAAATATAAAATAATAATTTATGTTTACCTATGAAACCAGAAATTGCAGCCAGACTCACATAGAATTGCTTGATCATTGTCATGAACTTCTTTATGACACACTCCACATGGATAAATGGGAGGTGCGTTGGGGTTTTGAGGATTGAATACCATAGGTTGATCGGCTGGATAAACCTGAAATTCCTTTAAATATAATATTATAATATTAAATGCTTTTGATTCATATTACATCATAAATATCTAACAACGTGAACCTTTAAAGCAATACGACTTTATTATAAACATTTAAAATTATTAGCTTGTCATATTTCTTGTTGACCAGAAATTGCATTAATGAAAACAATTTTGTTCCTTGGGTAGAGTAAGAAAAACTACGTTTACATTCATCTACTTTCCGTTGCGTAATTACCGTCTAAGATATATTTATAACATGTATGTTATATGAAAATTACGATTACAATTTTATCGTATTTCCATTCAATTGTATACAACTGATTACGTAATAGATTAAAAAAATTGGTAACAACTTACCCGTGCAGCAGAAACGGACATAGGCTTTGGTCCAATACCTGGTGGACCCTGGAAACCGTGCGGTGGCATATTTCCACTGATGTTCATTGGGTGCGTCATAGGTGGCGCTCCGCTAATATTATTGGACATGTTGCCCATAGGACTCGCCATATGCCCCATTTGATTATGGTGGGCCCCGATATTCATATTGGACATGTTGTTCATGGGTGGCCCCGGCATGTTATTCATCTGATTGGGGCCAGACATGCTCATATTGTTAGAGACCATAGAACTCATGGTAGTCATAGGACCGTTCATAGACCGTCCGAGGTTAGCAAGGTTACCCCCCATATGATTTGGATGGGGCTGGGATCCATTGTGACCCAGGGGACTATTTACATTGTTAAGAGGTGGGCCATTGAGGGGACTGTTGGGCGGTATGTGACTGTTTATGTTGTTCATATTTATTGGGCCATTCGGCATGTGGTTGGAGCCAGGCATGCTGTTCATTGGCGATCCAAGCGGACCACCCATTGGACTGCCCATGCTATGACCCATGTTGTTCATTGGACTGCCCATTGGGCCACTGTTCATGCTGCTCATGGGGCTGCCCATAGGTGGACCACTCATTTGCGAGTTGCTCATGTGACCCATATTCATGTGATTGTTCATTGAATTGATCGGACCACCCGGGCCAATATTTGGGCCCATATTGTTCATGGGACTCATGCCGCCCATTGCATGATTCATCGGTGACATACCACCCATCGTATGGTTCATGTGATTATTCATCGGCGAATTACCCATGGGACTCATGTTGCCCATATTGTGGGGTATCATGGGGTTCATGCCGCTTATTGATGCCAAAGGGCTCATACCCCGCATCGGTGGCCCACTCATGTGGTGTGGGTGGTGAGGGTGCATGTGCGGAGGACCGCTGTGCATCATAGGACTTGGAGTAGACTGTGGCGTATCATCGAAAGGGTTACTAGCCACTATCGTGTCGCCATATCCAGTCAAAGGAGGTGGCAGCAAATCCTGCAAAAGATGGACATATTTTTAATTCTCTTCCTTCATTCATTGTAAACTAAAAAAAAAAATATATATGCGAATTGAATATACATTCCAATTCATTTAGCTCTTCTTTTTTCCAATTATTTAATTGCACCAAGTGATGTATATAATGAAATATATTAAAACAACAATCCGTTCAGCCTTTAGAAATAAATGTTCAAAGGCAGTATTTATTAGTAAATAAATGAAGCTTATTTATTAATAAACTTAATGTTACCCTCAAAATTGAAAACTGAACACCAATTAGCACCATCAAGTATCAGCAGTAAAATAAAAAACAAATATATATCACAAATTGTTATTTGTGTAGATTTACATAAATATTATGCCACTCTACATGATTAATTTCATGGTTTTGCAGCAAATTTCAGAGGGCATGAAGCCTTACATTTAAGTATTTCAGACATTGTTGTGATAAACACAACAAGGTAATCGCAACAAGGCACAATCCGGGTACATGATAAATTTCAACAAGAAAAGAAATATGTCACATTCTTCTATTTATAAAGAATATTCAACTTCTCTTCATTCATAATGATAACATATATTGATTATGAAATGGAATTAAAAGTAATATTAATTCCATGGTTAATTGGTATGTATTGCTTACCTGTTCATGTAAGCAAACATAAAAAGATGTACTCATTTTGGTAGTTATATCATAAAACTCAAGGATATGTGTACGCTTCTTAATAAAATAATCCTCTTTTTTTCATATTCATAAGACTTGAGGAACTGCATACTTTCTTACTGAAAATGGTTACTGAGATAAATTATTTAGTCCTCTTTTAATTATATATAACTCTTTCTTCATTCAGAGCTGCATCGATTGTCTCTAATCTCTATATATTATTGATTTCCAAGCAGTGTAAAGAATACTTAATGATTTCATTCAACTATTATTGCATTATATCGATAATTCTTGTCAAATCATTGTAAATCAAAGTTTACCACCACATTATACATCATATCTTTTTATTGCTAAATATCTATTCCATTAAAAATTATTATGTGATTAAAAGAAATGTAATTTTATTAAAAGTTGATTAATCATTTAAAAACATTTTATGTAGAATTTAATTTCATTTTATAATAAAATTTAACATTCAAGACCGTATTACATTGTCTTCAGAATGACTGTTTCATATGTAATTACTTGTAATTGTAACTGCATGTAACTATATGTAAAAGCATATGTACATACAAAAAAAAAATTACTTTGAGGATATCCTCCAAATCACAGAAGATCTTTAAAATGTGCTAGACACATCTTTTAAGGTCTTCGAAATAATATATATATATGTGCACACAAATGTTTTCTCGTGTGCAAAATGCATATGTGCATACAGCTGCCTATATATAGGTATCAAATATCACATTTGAAAATTTTGAAAATCTCAAATAGTTATTTGTTACATCTGAAGTTGGCAAAGAGTGGGTTTATCTCTTCTAACCAATAAGAGGAATAAAAAGAAGATGTATTATGAGTAATAAATGTGTACTTTACCTGAACAGATGGAGGTTGTTGAGGAGCTGGCTGAGAAACATTGGTGTTGGTGCGCCGCTTTTTCTTGGGGTTGCCACCTGTAGGTGGAGGTGGTGGTGGATGAGGATGATTTGGAGCCTCGGGATGTGGACCATTGGGTCCAATACCCACACCCATCCCCATTCCTCCTAATGGCATCCTTGTGAAAGGTGGCATGCCTGCGATATTGTGGCTCATTTCCTTCGATCTCGTCCCTTACTTTATCATGCCGTGCGAGCGTCTCCCAAGCTCTTATTATAGCTTCTTTTGTATGTCGTCAAACTGTAATAAACAATAAATCATTTATTTGCCAGAATTATACATTCTTAACTAACAGTGATTATTTCTTGTTGAAAAATTAACTAGGTCAACAGTACAATTCAGGATACTATCCATCTATCCATCCATCCGTATTTTTTATTAAAATGCAGTTGAATTATAGTACAATTAATTATGTGCCATTTAATGACTAATTATTATCATTCACTGAGAAAAAAACATAGCTAATTCAACCAAAAAACATAGTAACTGTAACTAGACAAATATTAAAATGTTTATTTTGTTGAGTTTACAATGTTTTTTGGTTATGTTAACTGTAATTATGGTAACCACAACCAAAAGTACCGTTTAGTGTACTATTTGCTATCTACATAACTTCTATAGTTACTGTGACAATTTTAATTTTTCTCAGTGTTATTACTTTTTTTCTACTTCTCAAATTAATTAACAAATTGCTTTTTTCCCCCTTTCTTTCTTTCTTTTCTACATTAGTTTGACAACTTAGTCTTGGTTTTTTTTTAAACTCTTCCAAATATATAAAAAGATAAAAATAAAACTTTACTTAAAAAAGATTTGGTGTGTGCTTAATAACAATTAATGCTGTATGTTATCAAAAAGTATTAATGAATACAAATACACAAGTCTTTTAATTGTCTTTTAATTAATTTTCAATAATTAATTCTAATTGTATGAAAAATAGATTATTCACCAATTATGACTGGCATAATAAAATGCTTCATTTTAAAAGCATTTAATAAATTGAATGTTGATCAGTAAATAAACGAGAGAAAGAAAAGAAAAGAAAAGAAAAGAAAAGAAAAGAAAAGAAAAGAAAAGAAAAGAAAAGGAAAGGAAAGGAAAGGAAAGGAAAGGAAAAAAAAAAGAAAATTTACAGGCAAACTTGTGGATGAGAACAAGTAAACTATGTTTGAAATGAATATGCTAATTGGCACTGTAAAAGAAAATGACATTGCACATGCATCTTAAAAGTTTTGTTGCGGTTTAAAGGGAAAGAAAGGAAAGGATGCGGTTGTTTTGAGGCTTAAAGTGCTCCCTTTACTTCATCTTATGAAAAAAGTAAACAAGTAATTTAAGCAGCAATGAGGGGTTAAGCTTCAAGGGAGCACCGATCTCGGCGCAATTTTGGGAAGCAATGCGAGGAGCAGCAAAATTGTTTGGCGAATGAAAATAATGGACAAAGATGACACGGAGATACGTGCGAGATCACTCGGGCAGATACGTTCTCACGTACGGTCGCAGGCATGGCTTTCTTTTAGAGTGTGTACGTCGCGTGCGTGGGAGGAGGCAAATGTATTTATACGCTAGTATATAAATAAATAAGGTATCTATCGGCGCATTGTCGGAATAGCGATAATGTGGCAAAAATTGCGCGCGCGTGGCCGCCTGACATTCGGCAGCGACTCATCATCGGCGACGTGAAAAAAGGGCTAAAAGAACAACAACGAAATGGGCGGGGGGGAGGGTGGTGGTGGTTGTGGCGCTGCA
>JABFPN010007342.1:0-10417 GCA_022817305.1 Leptoteleia sp. ZL-2020
GTACCATAACAACTTGTACAATACTGATAATCTCTTTTAAAATGTATTTTAAATATCACAAGAATTGTAATTTGTCCCCATTTTTACATTTAGTATAATAATTTTTATCCCAACTTTTTTCTCAGTGTGGAAATAAAGTATTGCCCATTTTGTTTACGAAGCCGTGCAAAAGTACGGACGAATTCGAGTGGGCTCTCGAAATATCGAGTTTTATTAGTTGTAAGAGAGAGCGAGAAAAATTTGAAGCTGATGTTGAAACCAACAGTGTAACAAGGACACTTAACATATACCAACGTTATCTAGCTTCGTTGGCGAAAAATCATGGACCCAGCACATATCTGTGCTTCGCACGGAAGATAGCATTAATCTCAGTGATTCATGAAGATGTGCTTGTTGGGTACCATTTATACATCCTCCACTCCCATTTTTATAATCAAATGCAAAGTTTACAGTCGCAATGACTCCACCTCGTCATCCAAATTTCGACTAAATGTATTCAAGTAACAATAACAAGTGAAGCGAATACAAATTTAATTCTCATGACGTTCGATTCGCTTTTCTTTCCACCTCCTATTCACGTTAATAAAATATTTGAGATTTAAAAATTTAAATATACGACTGGTATATTTATTTTCAGTTTAAAAATAACTTTTGAAATAAGATTTTGTTTGACATTGAAAGAATTTAAATTTCAACCTGGAGGTGTTATAGTATGACATGGTTGAGGAACGGATCCATTGTGGAAAATGAAAGGGACAGGAAGATGGTCGTTGCTATTGACGGAAAGGGATGAGAAACTGGCTGGTTCATGCATATGTCACAATCTCATTTGACTGCATAATCGCATTCTGGCCCCGCAGGATCATCGTGTCAATAAGTTACATATTTTTGAATTCCTTCATTTTCATATAAACAAATCTTCGTTATAATGTCCCAAAAAAAACACTTTTAATGATCGTGAGCCCTGGAACTAATGATATATATTTGCTTCCTTTTTTTTTCTTCGTCCTTTTTTTTGTTTATTTCTTATGTATATTTTTAACCGGCTTATTTATCTAAATTAAATAACGAAAACTATTTTTCAACGCCAGTAAAAGAAGAATTGGAAAACTATTTACCGATGCCCCAAAACAATTTGATAAAAAGGTGGATGCATTTTTCTCACATATTATTGGAGAGAAAAGTTTTCATTTATATTTCCTCTTATACTTCATTTTCCTCAAAATATCCCGATAAAAATTAAAAATATTTTATTTTAATCTTTAAATAAAATTGTTAGTGTTCAAGTTGAAAATACAAACAGGAAATACAGTGCCAGAAGATTTTTCAATGTCGTCCTATACAGATATATTGATTAACAGCATATGCAAGCCACAATTTTGTTCAAGTTTTATAAATGTGAATGCACTTGGTGCCAATCGTTTTTAATTTACTTTAATACATTTTTAAAACGGTTGTAAAACACTTTTGGAACGTTAATGTTTTGCCTTTAATTCGACTACGATTTGACTTTCGGCAATTTCATTTATTCGCAAACTTTCACCAGTGGCAAACAGTAGACACTGATCGCATTTTCGTGTTTACAGTGACTGTTTTCAGGTGTTTTGCGAAATTAATGCATCCGAGAATGGAGTAGACTTGGAGTTCTACAGTAGCTTGCAGATTAGCTTAAATAAGTAATTACTAATGCCGCTCAGAGCGCAAGTAACAATTCCCCTGCTCGAAGATCGTAAGGTGCAGTGTCGTACACGTTATTCAATAAATAAATAGCGTGGCTCTATAATAGGTATATGTAAAGTCATCTTTCAAGTTTTAAATGAAAATGCATAATTATTTTTCGTTAATGCATTAAGGTCAATAAATGCAAAATTACAGTATAACATCGTTCGCGTTTGTAAATAATTGTTCTCAAGTAATATCAAACAATAATTAAAAATAATTGAAGTAAAAAATGGGACAGAATATCATTGTTTATACTTCAAGCTTGATTCCTATGTTTTTACTTTTAGAATAAATACATTTTTAATTTACATTGAGAACAAATGTGTTAAAACTATTCGACCAATTAATAAATTAATGAATTAAACAGCGATAAATTCAATCTTAAGTGTATAATTTTTTTAAAAAAACCTCGCGTATTCCCAGGCAATTTAAACTTTTACTCGTGACACTAACAAAAATTCATTCTGCTGTTCGACTACTGAGCATTTTCCTCCACTTTAATCTTATTCACGTTAACCCAAGCAGTATTAACTCCACGAATTTATTACGAAAACATCACTAGTTACCAAAATGTTCTTAACTTTGTCAAAGGATGTTCATCGACGGTTCCATTGCGACTTTGACGAAATCGTTTCGGATTGGGAACGCGAAAACTTGAACCTCATTCTAAAACAGCTTGCGTACTTTTTTTAATTGATCTAAATTGCCCAACGGAGTGGAGAAAAGTGTAATTTATGTTTCGAAACAAATTGCCCGGCGAATCGCGACATCGTGATTAAACAATTAAGGGACAATTTCGTGTCGTATCGGAACATAATTGGCTACGCATTTCGACCGGAATTAACGATCATGACTCAGTCTGAAAATTAGAGGAAATTGATTAAGGTGATGAAAATCAAAATCCCGCTCGCCTCTCGGTTAATAAGAATTTCAGCACGCTTTCCGAACGATTATTTGCGAGAATTAAAACATTGTTTTTTCCTTGAAAGTCGTTAAAAAAGGGGTCAAGTGGATTCAGATTCCCGTAAGTTATCTACAATTTCGGTCGACGGACTTACCGTCGTTGGCACATTCATAAATATTGGGCATTCGCGATAAGTAAATTGGAAACAGGTTATGCGCCGTGGAAGTTGATGTGAAATAAAATTGTGATTCCACTGGGAAGCGGAGCGTCAATAATGAAATGAAAGATCATCTCCATCGTTCTCAATTAGACGGTTATATTATTCGCGAACAATATGTACATCTGCAGGAATAGTCATATTGCAGTATTATCAATGCAAAATTATTTAAATAATTAAGTACGTCATTTAGAATAAATTTTAAGCTGTTAAATGATTGTACAGCTGTAATTACGAATGTTAAAAGTAATAATGACTATGGATAGTCATATCTATTATTTTCTTCTTTCCATTATTCTTTTCATTTAAGAGCAATTAAATTAAAAAATAAAATATTAATATTAATAATGCCATATACATATTATAATAGTAATTGTTAGTACATTTACAAGCACTTTCAAGCAAGTGTAGGTTATGAAGTTTAGCAGCTACCAAAGTCAGACTTGAACTGTCAGACAAACAAGCGTCAAAACTTTTTTGTTTAGTCTAAAGGATAGTGATAAAAAAATTAAGCTAATTTATCAAACTCGCGCCGTCTGCGTGGCAGGCCGAGAACTTTTCGAACCACCCCCTCCTCCCCTATAGAAGTGGTGGCGCGCGATTACGGAATTGACGGCGCGCTGGTAACAAGAGATGGCATTTCATTCCCGAGGCTTACTTTTATTTGCGATATTTTACGCCCGAGGTCTCCGCGAGAACACGCTACTCGCCGTCCCATTTCCTCCTTTTCAACGCAGCAATGCGTAAATCTGACGCTATAATCGTGAGATCCAATAATAGGCCACGTGAATGCGCCCGACCTGGCCTAGGTAAATGGCGCTCTCGGCGGCCGTTTTTATTCGCTCGAAACTTTCACTGGGTCAAAGTTATCCGGTTTGTTTGAACGTATCGGGATTAACTTTGATTGGCGCGAATTAATGATTTTTGTATCTCAAAGAAAGCTTCGCGAAATGGAAATTATTTTATTCTTTTAGCGTTACGAGGCATTCAATATTACGGGTGTCCTTTTATTGTGGAATTGCCCGCGGCTTTTCCCGTGACTGACCTTTATGCTTTTTCATTACGCAATGGTTACAAAGTTTACGTTCCAATTTGTTTATTATTGAAGGCGAATTAGGTATCATTAAACATTATAAATTCTGAACTATTCCTGAATGGTTCGTTAGAATTGAATAAAATATCGTCAAGAATTAAAAATTACATTTTATTTCTCATTTTTCTTTTCATGTATGCATATATAGAGAAATATAAATTGTGAGTTAAAATCACAAACTTGACTGCAGCTTTTTATTGTGAGATATTAAATGGTAAGAAAACGCCGAAAAACTGTCCAAGGTCTTACAGCAGAAGGGACACGTATATCTAAAAGAAACAATTTTAATAAATATTATTAACTTCAACCAATATTAATAAATGTAAATTTAATACTTTTTATATAATGTATATAATTTATGTATTTGAATATGTATTGTAGATTACATGAAAACTTGAAAACCCGTGTGATACATCGTGATAAAAAAATTATATTTAACCGAGATGATAAGATAATATGAACACAAGTATGTATTGTATGTAGGAAGATTTTATTATTAATATTGAAAAGAATTGGATGAATGTTAATTGAATCGCGACAATATTCTTCCTTTGCACACGTAAATTAAACATTTATTTTAACTATTCGCAGTTTTATTTCATTTATATCTGATTATACGTTCAAAAAATAGAGTTCCGAACAACAACTGATTTTCTTTTATAAAAACTGTTATTGTTGTTCTTACGCTTGAAATATGTTGTATGTATTACGTCCATGAATATTATGATATATGAAAATAAAAACGATCGATATATTCAAGACAAATGAATAAAACGAATTTAAAGCGAACAATGTAAATATACAATGTTTGTAAACAATTGAAAATTGATAAAAATATTAAAACAAAATAATGTATGATTTTATTTTATTAGAAATGTATTATTTTCATTGAACATGAATAAGTTCTATTGTTGAGTCCAAATTTTTGTTTTTAAATAGATAAAAGAAGAAACTTACTTGTTGTCTTTATCCATTTTAGTTTTTACTTGTTTCATTTATTTTAGATTTATAGAACTGAAAATTAAAATCAATTTGTTTAATAATTTTTTTAATATATAGTACAATAAAAAACAATTTAAAACTATTCAACTGTGTTGGATGAAAATAGTTGATGAATCATTTAAATAAGTGGATCCTTAGATAATTTAAATTAACATATAAAATTAGAAATCCAAGTAATATTAAAAAAGTCAGATTGATTGTCTTATTTTGGATTATTAATTATTAAATTATGTACAAAATTGAAACCGTACCGAATAAGATATTTATGTGATAATATTATATAACAAATACAATAGATGTAATTAATATTCCATTATAGTATACTATAATTTAAAACAAAATTCAGTATTTAATACCAGTTTTTTATTATCCCCTAATGCATAATTAATAATTTTATCAATCGAGTTTCAATTAAATATTAGTTTCAGACCTACATTACTTTCTAATTATTTACTTTCTAATAAATTGAAATTATTAATTATATTAGAAATAATTAAACTACTTTACATTCGAAATTTGCTTATATAATAAATGCTACAAAAATGTTAAAATTATATATCTTTGAAAATAGCTTTTAATTAATTATTTAATAATGTGAAAATAATTTAGATACTAAAAGAATTCATACTTGGAAGATTATTGTAATTCTATAATAAAATATAAATTTGCTATTTACATACTTTATTAAACAATATTAATAAGTACATGACCTTATATAATACAAATTTAAATTAATAAAGTCATTTTAAAGACAAAATAAGCAATTTTAAATAATTAGAGCAAGATTATTATCAGCTCTTTCAAAAATGTATTTAGTGAAACTCTTTTGTATTACAATTAAAATGTTTTTTGTGACTAATTTTGTCATGTATTCACATAAAATACACATATATATATATAAACACAAAAAAATAGTTACATTGATTGCTATTTTCATAATACACTGACATTAAAACAATAAAATCAAAGAAATATCTGGGCCAAACAACTTCCGAAGCATTACTTTTCTTAATATTTAATAATGATTACTTCTAGAATAACGTCCATAAATAATTGTTATTTATTATTAACACCGAGACAAATAATCTAAGACAATAATTGTTTCCTTAAATTAATTAATTTATAAACAACTTTTCCTTAATTATACAGTTTTCTTTCAAAGCAAAATAATTATTACTTTTCTAAAGAATTTATCTTGAAGTATATTATATATCTATGATGTAATAAAGCATGTTACTACTTCATTTAAAAATAATTCTTTCAGCTAAAAAGAGAAAGAGATATTTTATATTATTTTAATAGTAATAAAAATTTTATTTGTGAATTTACAATAAACGAAAATGCTAGTATATATATTATAATGGTAACTAGAACAATATATATTGGCGTTCTTATTAAATTAAATTAAAAACCAAACAGAATAAAAAAAATGCATTTTAACTATAGACTATTACTAATGCTTTCATAAACATTTCTAATTATTCAATGTAGATGAAAATTAACAATTTACTAATTTACACTTTTTTTTATAAAAAATTGAAACCTTACAATGAAATAATTAAAAATTACTTAATTATTAACTACAACGGAAAAACTTGAAAATAGTTAATTAAAATCAAACGTTTCATTTAATTTGTTGAGGTTAATTTATTAACTAACATTAATGGATATTAATTAACTTTCATACCTTATATGAATGAAACACAGAATACATTTACAGTCCAATTTTACATGAGATATTAAAAAAATATTTTTTAAACTTAAATAGCACACCAAGTAAATGTTTTATTTTTAAAGCATTATATATATATTTAAACGAAAATTAAAATACATTTTAATTATTTTTGTCTTTGATTACACCAAGGTTAATATAATATATAATATACTTCTAGTCAAATGCCAATATACAGCTAGTGTATTATGAATAGATTTATTTCTGTCAAAAAGTATCTCGTTTTCCCAAAGTACAATTTTGATACTGACCTTAAGGTTAATTTAATTTCGTCACCTTCGAAATCCGATTGATTGAATGATCTATTACGCAAATGCGAGGGATTAAAATGTTTATTGTAGCAAAACGTTTGGAACACTGAACAGTAGTAACTCGCAACGAAATGTTCCGTATACTAATACATATTCAATGAGTCCGTATGCTCGATGTTGCGTTGCTCGTCAAGTTCGACACGAGAGTGATGAACTAGGTTCATTTGTAACAATTTGCCCGGCTGAAAAATACTTATATAGTTCCTACTCGTCACGTAAATCAATCGGACTTTGGTCTGCGACGAGCAAAAAACTACGAATATTATTTTATGTCGCCAAAGAGAAAGTGTAACAGATCAATGAATCGACTCGATTTGACATTTTAATTCGGTTCGACTTCGCGTAAATATGCAGAATCGATTGCAGCCCGAGTCGTCGCGACTAATAAAAAATAGCGGATTCTGGTCAATTTTGCAGCCAGCAAACAGAATTTACATGCGAACCCAATATTTTTTAATGCCAGAATGACTTTTTAATTTGTATCACGGAAACGGTCACTTTGTCGGCATCTAATTGACTTGGATCGTTGGCGATTTTTTTTTTTTTAATGCGTCGTAAATTGGATTCCACGACGCGTTTACGTCCCTGAGTGACCCTTAAATGTATCCATTCATAACTCAAAAGTGCACATAAAATCGTTTTACTGACCTTATGCTCTATTTTTTTTGTTGCAGGTAAGCAACCATCAAGTCCTAGAGACCGAACGTCAGCTTCGATAAAAAGGGGTAAAAGTACACGTGGTTTCAAGTCGCGAGGCTTGGGTTTCGAGAAGGGCTACTTTTCACCCGCTTCCCTTATGGCAACTCATGCTATGATTACAAAATGTTAAATGTCAAGTTTCGTTTTTGTTTTATTTTTCGTGTCCCTCACCTCAGTATTCTATGTTTGTCATTTTGTTTATACATGAAATTAAATGTAATTTTGAATCAAGAGTAATTTTGGTTTTATTGATAACGTAACCTTTGTGCGGTTTTGTTGCCATGAAATTTCGCTTGAGTGTGATTAGCGGGATAAATTATTTAAATCAATAAATTTCATTTACGACTTATTAATTACGCATAAATAATTACTTGTAATACAGTAACATTTATACGTAATAATAATACTTATTTATAACTCAATTTTACTATCATATTGCGAAACCGCATTAACGATTATATTCGCTAATTAAAAATACGTATTGTGAAATTCAACAATTAATAAAAGAATTAAAAAAGTAAAAAAAACCAATTAAAAAACAATAAACAAAAATTAATTTTTAACGGTAAACACAATAAACGTATCTATTTTATTACTAACAATTAAACATGCAAAATATTATGCATAAATTTACTTATGTTTTTGTTGAATAACGTCAAATAGTCGTTAGAATAAACTTAAAAATAATTATTAACAATTTATAAGAAGTTATAATTGTATATACCGAGCAAGACAATTTGCTAAATATAACTGAACTAATTTATATTTTTTTAATTTACAAGATTAAACTTGCGAAATAATATAAAATATCTGATCTTTAGTAGAGAATAACTAACAAAATTTCTACTTTATATATATTCCTAAATATTCACAATCAATGTTATATGCTTTATTCTTATTATTATATAGTGTATTTTATTGTTATATTTCACGATAGAATTTATTCATTCTTGTAAAGAATTAAAATAAACTGTAGTACTTTTCCGTTTTATTCTATGTCACAGAAACTTTCATAAAATGATTTTTAACACCATTATATTAATAACAGTTAT
The DNA here is from genome assembly GCA_022817305.1 of Leptoteleia sp. ZL-2020. NCBI lineage: Eukaryota > Metazoa > Arthropoda > Insecta > Hymenoptera > Scelionidae > Leptoteleia > Leptoteleia sp. ZL-2020. The sequence continues at coordinate 8,733 of JABFPN010007342.1, forward strand.
ACATATGTAGCAAGTAGCATTTTGTTAATTAACATTATCTACAACAGTGACACAAATATGACGTCATTAAAATGCAATTTGACACACTAATAAAAATTTCCCGATTTCATGTTATTTGTCCTCGTATCTTCATAATAATCTGTGGGACAAAAAAAAACAACGAATGAAGATTGATGAATACTTTATAACAGCAGTTTCACTAAAAAGCGTGAATTTGTTACGCCTTATCTTAATGTTGATCGTTAATAGAAAAAAAGAGAAACGATTTGCAGAGTACTAAAAAACAGGACCAGAAATTACACACCGGAGATCATTTATTTCGACAACGCACACGCTGCGAAGTTAGGGGTTATAGTTAGCTTCCTTTCAAGTGTTCACGCGCATGTACGGCTTACCCACCTGTAACGCGTGTTGAAAAAAATATGCACACACGAAGAGCGTACCATCGTGAAACGTCTCGGCATTGTTCAATTTACATACTTGAACATTAGCGGAAAGGCCTGGCGAACCTTTATGCTCACTTCGATCTTGATAGTAATGAAAGAAAAATGCATTTAATTTCACTCCGGTTTATGTATTTCAGTTACACTTTATCTTTGCGACGGAGGAAATTAATAGGAGTAAGATTTCTTTTTATTTAACAATTTTTTTTTCCTTTTCGATTCTTTGTCGAGATAAATTTCAGTAATGCGTTAACTTTCTTTTTTGTTTAGTATTATAATAAGATTAATTTGTATGGTAAATAGAATTTTCTTGTTTACTCAAAATGAACAAAAGACGGGTAGAGTTAACTCTGAAATAACTCAAAGAATTTATCACCATTAAAAAGGTCCGCGGTTGCAATTGTTAAAGAAATATTTTCCATAGTAAAAAGATATCGATTGCAATATTAAAATGAATGAAATTAAGGCGAAAGAATAAAGAGGTTTTAAACGATGATTTAATGTCTGTATCGTTACCACGAAGTATTTTGATCTTTTATAAAAAGTAATCCAATTCAGTATTAATTATTAAATTATTTAAAATCAATTTATTACTTCTTCCTTGCTTTTAGAAGAAGATACTGAAATGAAATGAATTATCTTGTTTATGATTATTCCCACTTAAAGGAGAATATATACGAAAATGCATTGGTAATGAATGTGTATTTTTCATATTCTTATAAAATATATTATTTGTATAAATATATATACACAAATATAAATTTAAACCATTTCAAATATTTATCAAATACGTACGGAAGTTAACATGTAAGTATTACAATTTTATGTGATACATATATATGTACGCATAGTATATATTCAATTTCAATTATTAAAATATTTAAAATCAGTTTATAGCTTCTTTTGTGCTACTAAAAAACACTGAAATTCAATTAATAATTTTTGTTTAAAATTATTCTGACAAATACAAAGATATATACGAAACTGTTAATTTATTACACCGAGAGAAATACTTTTGTTTTATTAGTATGAATAATTGTGTTATTATTTTCATGCTACAGAAGTAGCAACACTTGCTTTTACAGCATGAAAAATTTTTAATTTCCAAATATCAGTTTGTAAGAATAAAAAAGAAATTCATGTTACGTTACACTGAAAAATATAACTAAAATCGCATGAATATAATGCTATGAGAACATAAATATTTAGAATATACCATTTACATGAATTTGATGCTGGTGT
>JABFPN010007343.1:0-10416 GCA_022817305.1 Leptoteleia sp. ZL-2020
GTTATCTATAATTTACATTTCCGAAGGGTTCAATTGCCAAGTACATACTACGTTTAGAAATTGTACAACTTTTGATCGGCATGAAAAAAACTTTCGTGTGTACATCGAGCAAACATGCTTGCGTGGTAAAATGCTATCATAAGTACCTTTTGTTTTTTTTTTTTTTATCGTGTACATATTATTTCGCATCGGTATTATATGTAAAGCGAGACAATTACGTTCAATTGTTCCTTTACATAATTACACGAATGAAAATAATTAACCGTCGCATTTGCAGGAATTACAAAATTTTTTTGTCGATTCAAAATAACTGTACATTACGATATTGCCAAGATTATCTGAATATAATATTAAAATTTGATATAAAAATATTGCAATTACAATTATTTTGCAAATATTTGGAACTTCCAAATTATTCATATTCTTGATTAAACTAATATCATTATTAATAGCAAATTTTAAAACCACCAGCCAACCAAAAAGTTCAAAACAATCATTTAAAACAAACAAAATATATATAAAATATATCATGAATTATTATGTTTTATGCAAATTTTAAGACAGATTGGAAAAGTAATTATGTTTACTATAAATAATAATAAAGTTTAAAAATCGTACAGTAGATTTTAATATAAAAGTACTAAATCTTGCTTTCGCAATTATCACTTTTACTATCATTAATAATAAAATGTCTCGCTACATATATATGTATCTAAATTAATATAAAATATTCCAAAACTTACTTTTTTCCCAGTGTAAAAATCACTTTATATTCAATTAAAAACATGTATCGATTGTAAATATTTAATATGTTAAAATATTAATAATTCCCATATCTGCTACTACAAATTACTATTAATTATTATTTCAGTTTAATCAATTTTGGCAACATCCAAATGTACTGTGATTTTTAATACAATTTTTCATCAGTAAGCATTTTAAATAAATAAATTAGCTACAGATGAACACATTTTCGTCACATTATCACAAAAACTATGATATTTTTAAACAGTCAACGGACAATCTGGTAACAGAAATCAAGAAAAAAAATACAATCAATCAAACCAGACTTATAACTGTCCGTGTCACTATTTTTCACTTTAATTACTTAACAATTCGTCTGGTAAAAGTAAGGCTAGTGATCGCAATTTAGACTTTTTTTTTTACCAAATTACAATGATGATAAACCTCACCCCACTTTTATTCGCAATCCCAAAGACATTCATCCCGAGCATACTACTTGTATTAATTTTATACAAAAGCTTTCAAAATCTTTCCCATGAAATAACGAATGGATAATACACAAACCTCCTCGCAATAATCTGAACTGATCTTGGTTTTTCTGTGATTTACCTATTAAACAACCATTAATTCGTAAACTGGAATTTACTTTCAATTTCGATTAACTCTAAAATCAATTATTCCTTAATTGTAATGTTATTGCTAATGTTGAATGATAATAAACGATATTTTTGTAAAAACAAAGAAGAAGAAAAAAAAAAGGATGAACGCTTACTACTACTATAACAAATGTTCTTTCAAATGTTACGACAAATATTTTGTATTTTGTATGTATCTATCTGAATGAATTTCAAACATTATTTAATAACTATGCGAAAACTAAACACCTATAAACCAATTACAACTATTGCAATACGAATTTATTGATACAAGTGTCCCAAGTATAAATTATTTACGAATTTTACGAAATTCAAATTTAAACGAAAATTGTTATACATTTTACGTTTTGTTTTTCTTTTGCTTCATGCTTTTTTAGTTAATAAAATACGTCATTTCAAATAAGCTTGTACTTTAAAAATATTTTGTTTTGTACAGATATATTTGTTCATTGCCCATCCACTTAAATATTGACTCACTGCAATGTTGCTTAACCGTAGTCGATCATGTTATTTGAAAGCATTCATTTTTCCATACCAACTGTATTATTAAATGTAAAATTCCGCAGAGCAATTCGTGTAAACGTTGAAAAATAATTTTACAATTTAAATTTCAAACAAATCGACAAACTACGTTAAATAAAATTGCATAAAATAATAACAAATTATTGGTACCATCCATTAATGTTTAAACACAGAAAAGAGTAATCACAGTAAAATAATTACTTATCATTTTGCATTAACAATCCGAATTTAACGTATTTATATTTAAAACTTCAATCTTCTTATTGGATATCTAATCGTATGCTTAGAAAAACGTTTGACTCAATTGCATTTCAATTTTATCTATATTTCTTTATTATTTTCTTTCCATTTAATGCTGTACAGAACAAATATACAATTTTTCAGGTCAGTTCCTACATTGGATTTGACTTATAGAAAATTTCATTTAATGTAAAATTGTATGCATATGAGTTCTGAATTTAATATTTCTCTAAATGATTGAAAAAAGTTAAAACATCATTTTGAAAGACTCATTAAACATTATATATAAAAAAATAATCAAAATTCCATTACACCGTTAAATCACTTTTCACTCGTACCAACCATTTACCTTCCCCCCCCCCCCAGTGTATATTTGAGAATAATAATTAAATATTATCCATTTATACATTAAATGAAATTTAATCAAACCCTTCCACTTTCTACATAAATAGTCTTTATTTTTTATCCGCTTCTAATTTTTATATAAAACTGTAACTTGGGACAATGTTATTATTTTCATAAAAAAATGTGAGGTAGTATACGAATCTGTAATTAAACTTCCTCCTTTTACTCGATACTTTTACTATCAATTATAGCTATTTAATTACAATTACAATGACACTGTACAAAATGAGCAATTGTTGAATTAAACTTCTCGCTTACATTTAAAATGTAATATAAATAAATAATTTAAGTATTATTTGCGACGAATGGGTTCAGAATTGACAGAAGTCTAAGGGACTAAAAAACCAAGTACCTATCCACCCTTCTTGTAAAGAAATTATAAAATTCTTTGAAATAAAAAAAAAAAGAAAAAAAAACAAACAACAACAACAACAAAAACGTGTAAGTATCACGCCGACAGGTTGTGAAATTATTAATCACATGACTGATGTAATTACACTTCTAGTGTGCTATAAATATCTTGTAAAAAAATTTACGACCCAGCCCACATTTTTCTATACTTATTTTTCAATTTCACCGCCTTATCGATACGATTGCTAAGGAACAATACAGTTGCTGCAATAATTTTAATTAATATATGATTTATTGAATTTCTGCCGAGTCAACGCGAATATTTACAACGTAATGTAGTTGAATTTGTATTATTTACTATCAATATTTCACTTTTAATCGCCTCTTTTATCCCCGTAAAGTACGACAATATCTATAAGCAATCGCAACTATCAAGTTAATTATTAAAATTATCCGTAGTTTAATGTGCCACGAGATAACTTTGCAACGAGGAAAATAAAAATGATATTCCTTTTTGTTTTTACTTTTATTATACGTAACACCAAGGTTAAAGTTAAAACAGTTTCTGGTTGGAAAAAAGTAGCCAAATTTATCTTGTTAAACTATTGTGACTGAGAAAAAAATTATATGTGATTACTAAAATTATGCTTAAATTAACTATATTATGGTTATTTTAACTAAAAATTATATAAATGGAACTAAAAAGTTATAGCATTCACAAAAAAAAAGTACTTTTATTCTCAATACATAAACATTCTTATTTTCTTATTAAAAATATTTTAAAGAAATATAACTCTTATTTTTCTTAATCTAACAATAATTCCAAAACAATTTTCAGTCACTAAACATTAATTTCAACTTGCTAAACGTTTTACTTTAACTTACAAATAAATACCCAATTTTCTATATGCCACGCATTATATTTTACTTTGAGTACATTTAATAACAATTTGCTGGCATTTAATTTTGATTCCGAGCAGGTTATTGAAAATGGTTGTACAAAGAGTCGCTTGAAACGGAAGACCAAAATTTGCCTAAGCTGACTAATGAATATTTGCCAGCAACAAAAAGGATTTTCCATTTTCCATCGGGGACACAAAAATGTCTTGAACAAAAGCACATTAAATTATTGGAATGCTACAAAGCTACTTCTCTGTTAATGCAATAATATTATACATATAATTCTCTTTTTCATGCACTCTACTATTAAATATATTTCATCAAATAATAATGAATACATTTGTTTTGTTCGTATTAAACGAGCTGTATATTGTATGAAAATAATTGTCAATTTACGCCAATTATAAGCACTGAATTAAATGCAAAAATGATATTTAAACACCTGTTTGTAAAAAGGCCATATACTTGAAACAGTGATTTTTTTTTCATTTTTTCAATTATATGGACTGCTCCGAATTAATCTCCATATTATAAATAACATCCTTCGCAAGAAAGAGACTGAATAAATACTAAACAGATACGAAAATCAAATTATCTATCTTGATGTAATATTTTATTTTTTTTAAAAAATAAAGGAATTTTCATTAACCTTCTTAATCTCGTACAATAACATTCGTGAATATTGATAATATAACATAAACATGTACATACCGATGAACATTGTAGTAGCAATCAAAATATAAACAATGTAATAATTACCTGTGTTGTAAATATCTGCGTTGACCTTATTCCTCGAAGGGAAAAACAATGTCAAAAAATTACAACGTTAGTATGTTAAATATCAAGTTATATCCATATTACCGTTCAAACAAATGTTTGACATCTCTTTCTTTGATTCACGTAAGATCATAATTAATACATTAACAACAGTTTACCACTAATCATTGTATAGTATGAACAATTTTTATCCCAAAACTGAATGTTTAAGATTTTTATAACGTAGCACATAATTTTGTATAAAGAATTTAAAACGAGGAATGTCTAATATTATAAGTATACATAATATTTTATATAGAGTAAATATAAAAACAAAAAAAGAAAGCAGAGAGCAAATTTAATTATTGCAACAAATTAAATGTTCGCGTATGGTACACTTCTCGAAATCAAAAGGAATATTCGAATTATTATTAAAATTATTGCAAGGCATAGGGCTTCGGTTTTGGTGCAACACAAATGTACTTTAGACTGGTTGATGGTGTAAAAATAATGATTAAGTTAACCGAGAGATAATCTGTAATTATGACTGGTGTATTACTTTCTCTCCGCTCATCGTACGAAAGAATTTACTATAGATATACAAAGATATCCAATCGAGCAATCAACAAACGAATGTTAACTAAGTCAAACTAGAATAAGTCTCGTTTGTATTAGGCGAATAAAGTTTCGGTATAATAATGAGTCATTATTTTCGACCCTCGTGTGCATATTGACGATTTTAACAATAAGATACATTTGGAATGACGCAATACTGATAATACCAACAATTATTCTTAAATATCACTATTGTCGTGCAACAAATTATGCACGGAGAGGAAGAATTTTAATAAAAATTACTCACATTGTTAGTAAACTGGTCATATTCTTGCAAAATTTTAGAAATTACTATCTTAAGTTAGCAAAACGTATGAATTTGTTGACAATTATTCTTTGAAGTCTGACAATATATGTCAAAATGTTGACACTTTTTACTAACTTAATATGGTAATTAATTTTTCAATTCTTGCAGGTATATAACCAGTTTATTAACAAATTCAATACTTTTTATTGATCTTTTATCTCCGTCTAGTTGTACGATAAAAAAACATTAATAATAAAAGTCACTGTGAAAATCACCTTTAAATTTACTGTACCGCACCAGAACAAGGCAGCGCTAGTGTAAGAATAATAAAATATCATATAATATGTATGATATATATATATATGTCACTACATATGTTACAATGTATTACTGTTTTATATACCAGAGCTGACACATATGTTAAAATATTATCAATCAAATGAAAAAAGTATAAAATTACTTTATTTAGTACTCCCATGTAAAAATAAACATATATGTCACATATATAATTTGGAGTACATAAGTATCCTACATATGTGGCTTATATGTTTTTATACATGTGAAACATATACAATGCATAATGTCGAATTTATGTTGTATGTATGTCGCACATATAAATTTTTACTTGGGTAATCTTTTCACAAACATTATGGAGATAAATATTATATATCTAGAAGGAAATGACTATAACTTTTTGTTCTGCTTTAGATTATTGAGGCAATCACGGTAATATTTAACGACTTTTTGTACTCAATGGCACTGTTCATGATAAAAAAATTATACTAACTATGCGCAAATTGTTGCATTTAAATCTACACTATTTAAAATGAAAATCAATGCACGTCACTTTTCCGGAAGGAAATAATTCTTCAACAAAAAAAAAACAATAATATTGAGATTAACAAAAAATATTTGTCTCATTAATGTTCAATATAATTTATTATTATTTGTCAATCGATAAGTGCGATTTAAATATTTTTTTCGCCCAATTAACCAACAAGTGTTGCAATAAATTTTACTGCCTTCACTTTTTAAGGCATACTGAAATAATAAAAGGTAATTATTAGAATGGAAAGTCTTTATAAAAGTCTGTCAACGTCAATTCAGCGCTACATTCGAGACGACCATTAGTAAAATGTATTCAAAATCTGATCCCTTTCTAAATTCATTTTCATTTACAAATGGTTTTGTACGTCACACTTTTGTTTATATGTTACATTTCAATAATGCTCACCCCTATAATACAAAAGTGTTTCATTTCAACTGTGCTTTTATTTTATCACATTTCAACTCGAGTTTTAAAATGATCACCAAGTCTGTTATGATTCCAAATAGACTTAAAACAATAAAACATTTAATATCTCGGGGTCATAAACTCGAGTCATATTATCGAACATCATATCACAAATTATCGAATAAGATTTACTTCATTTTACAACTCTTCCTTATGCATCTAATGATTTCATTATTAAACTGAAAAAAATTAACCCCCAAAAAGAAAATATATAATACCCCTCAAAAGATAACAAATTGTCAATACAATAAATCATTGGACCTTTGTGTATCTACAGTTTTCGATTAAGTTTTCAAAGTACTAAATCTATTGCTTTTAGTGCATATTTTTGTAATTTGTTTATAGTAACAAATAACTAGATAAAATAAGAATAATCGCTACTTATTGCAAACTCCATCATCAAAATGTAGAAGAAGGAAAGAAAGAAAGCGTAGTTGTACAGAATAAAACTTGTTCAACCAGACACTACTGATTTTAGTATAACAAGAAAGCATAATAATAATAAAAGTCCACATTTGTTCGTTTCAAATTAACCACGTATGGTAAACGTCCCAAAATTGGGACAATTATCTTCGCTTGTCAAGAGTGTCATCAACAAACTATAATTTGTCCAGTCGCACTATTCAAACCCGAACAAATTCATGAAAAGGACAAAAAGAAATGCTTGAAATTTATATAAACAATTGCAAATTTAATCGAATTTAATTGTCCCTCCTAAATTTTATCATTCACAAAATACCGCAAGGAAATGAATGACATCGCTTAAATTTTACAAACGAATAATTTCAATTCAACTGTGTATAGAACAATTGAAATAACTTAGGATTAAAAATAATTTCAACAACGAAATGTACAACAAAAAAAAAAGAAAAGGAAACGACGATGAGTATTTTTTAACAATTTAAAAATAAGTGACTTTTATTGGAGGGATAAAGTAACGAATCAAATGTCCGTCAATGGCATTTGTTTGATTGTCAAAAGTTCGACAAATTTTTGCTGGAATGTTGATCTTATCGGGATGCCTGGTCGGGCCCCGGACAGGAGTCTTGGATGCCCGATCAGGGCCCTATTTCAGCCCGGTTTCAATTTTTATTATGGTTCGTTCATGTATATAATAACTAATAACAATTTTATGTATATACTTTGCCAGCTGGTACCGTTGAAAATTCTCTTTTAGAATTTTCCAAACCAAACAAAGACCGTTGACGTACCGTGGAGTAGTAGACTAATGCTACGTTTCGCAAAACTATGCAGGTATATTAATTTTGTCCCTCCACCTAGCGCTGCTGGTCGTGCAATGCTGTTAAATTGCGTATTAATGAATTAAAACTTTTCCGCGCGAAAATTACCTACACATTTCTAATTTATTAACTGTTACATTTAAAGATTATAAATTGTTAAGAAATAACAGGCCCAAATTGGAAGTTAATTATATATATTATATATACGAATTGGAGGTTATATATATAGTATATAATATGTATGTAATAAACGCTAATAATTTAATACTACGATCTTTTAATTTGTAATTCGATAATCGTGTTTTTGAACATTGGTCAGGTATGTGAACGCAGAGAAATTTTGTGCTGTGTATTCGAAACTGACAGTCAGTAAAATTGCAATAAATTGTTAGTTATTTATAAATAATATCACGAGAAAGTTGGCCAATATCGAACCACGCAAAATATTAAACCTTTACCGTCTTCTTTTTTTTTTTAGACAATTGTAAATAAGTGATTTCGTGGGTGTTATTATTATGGGAATTTTTTAAACCAAGAACTCCTGGATATTGAATTTCCCGACGTTATTTCAATACATTAAATAACATTTTTCAGGATGAGGGGGAAAAGGAACAAGATTAATTTTTCTTTGTTAGAACGACTTGAATTTATGTCTGAGTTGAGTACGATATTTTATTAGCCGGAAAAGAAAAAAAAAACAAAATATATTGGCAGCCCTTCGGGCTACCAAAGCATTTTACTTTCAAGGTGAATAAAATAATTATCGTCCGATATCGGCCACCTCGCTTTAGATTATTAAACAATGTTATTTTTTATAAATGTTTAATGTATTTTCCTATTTATAATTGTTACAAATAAATGTTTAATTTAAGTTACCAGTAAATAAAGACAATTTGTAAAAATTCGTCGCACACAATCATTTGCAAGTTTCCTAAAATTTTTTAGTAAATTTAATTTAATCCTGCAGGAATACTTTGAATTGGAAAAACAACATCGTGCAATTCTCAACTTAATAAGTTAGAACTGTTTAAAATATATAAAATTTCAGTGATACAAAATATATGACAATATCAGAATATTATTTCAATATATTAGAGTATATTTATTATACGTCCATAATGAAAGAAAAATTATAATATAAAATTACTAACATATTTCAATCGCCCTTTTCTCCGCGTTTATTCATTTAATTTTGCAATATCAGGCAACAATTTTAATTTATAAAATATACGATTTCTTTCATTGCGAAAAATAAAAACTTTATCATCGCTGTTTTATGGAGTTTTATGGACGACGAAATAGTCGCGATACAAGAGGTACATTCGAGCATTGGAATAAAGTTTGTACGTCAATAGACAGTTAGTGTATGCAACAATTCCGAGGCACATACTAAACGATCCCACTGCCATCACAGCATACTCTATGAATACCATTATTTAACCAGCTATCATTGCAAAAATTGAATTTGTTAAAACTACATTCAAAGCGGTGAAATGTGTTTTAAAATTACTCCGCGGAGTTTCCATTTTATGAGTGTAAAAGAACTGCTCGATGTTCACTTTTATTACTTCAATTTTTCTACATATTATATTTTCCCTTAATTAAACATTAATTTTGTCAACCTTATATATCTCTCGTTATATATCACCTTTGTACTTGTTACAGTTAAAAATATAAATTAAAACCAGCTTAGAAAGTACTAAAATATTTAACGTAATAAAACCGGAATATTTTTACAACATTAAATGAACGGGCTGAAATTAATGGCAGGATTCTGAAACATTAAGTCAGCTTTTCCTACTCAAGATTTATTGCAACAATATTACACTAACGATAGTTTCAAAATTCCGAATATTCAGGTGAATATAATTACTCTTATTTGAAGGCTATCATTAACTGAATATTATCGAAAAAGATATAAAATAAAGGGCAGAGCGAGAGAGTTATTTCCGTTACAAAATTAATTGAAATAATTACACCCACTGGCAATAAATATCATAAACACGTCTATTGTGCGCGGAAGGAAATAAATTGCACGGAGCAACAATTTAAATCATGAAACCTTACCATTTAACAATAACAATTAAATTAAGCTAGGTAATTAAGCATTTGGCGTGTATAACGCAAATATTTTCTAATCAACAATATTTATAACATCACCATCACAATTGTACACTTATTTAATTAACAAAAATAATACACTTGATAAACATACAATATTTGATTAATCAATGAATAACAAGAACACACATCAACATTATTAAACAATGTTCAATTTGTCTTGTCACATTATCAACACCAAATTAAACGTGCACTGAAAAAAAAATCTGAAAAGCACAGATAAATTTCTAGCTAAATTTGTCAGAAAGTATAGTTGACTTGAGCGGACTATATTTTGTATGGCTACAGCAGCTAAACTTATTCGATTACATTAATGACATAAAA
>JABFPN010007344.1:0-10415 GCA_022817305.1 Leptoteleia sp. ZL-2020
AATTCTGGGGTATTGAACCTATATGTACTCTGTAGGTGTAACTGTAATAATTTATGGAAAAACTAAGTATATGTAATGCATACAGTTCTATAAACATAGAATACTATACAATGTGTATAGAAAAAATTCCCATAAATTATAAGTGATACACATACAAAGAACGTATAGGTTCAGTATTCCAGGATTTATTGCTAAATATGCTATTTATTTTTCTCGGTGTAAGATTAAATGTATTCAAGGTATAAAACTTTATATTGGTAAATTAACAAATCCAAATTACAAAATGTAGGGTCCTTTGAAATCCCTTTCTTCTATTGTTTCCTTCAAAAGGAAAAACATTTTCTACTCTTACAACACTGTGTAGTCCCAAATACTATCATAAACAGTTAATAATACTATTATAAAAATTATTTCAACTCAATTATCTTTCTATAATTGCTTTAAAGCAAAAGACCTAGGCGCCAGAATATTTTTCACAGTACACTAAGGAAAAGTAGGATGGAAAAAATTACTGCTTTCAACTGTATTTCAGATGTATATCCACCATTCAATAAAAATTACTGGCTTTTAAAAGCAATGAAACTAATTTTAAATGGTGAATTTAAAATTAAAACAAAAATTGTTCCTTTTAAAAAACTGTAATTTTTATTGAATGACGGATTATACATCTGAAACACAGTTAAAAACAGTAATTTTTTTCTATCACATTTTTCTCAGTGTATATTTTTCTGAATTAGTAACGGAGAAATATTTTTCGAGGATGACATAATTGATTCGGTTGCGGTTTGTATCCAATTTTTTTTTTGCACGCGGTACAATTCACCCCAGTACCCTAAAACATTCATATGCAACCGCGCAATCCCCTAACTGCGATGGAGTAAAAAAGTGAATAGCTTTGCGGTAACTAAACGTTCAGGACCTGAATCAACGGGGCGCAACCCCAGTGTCGTGTATAATTGAAGAAGGGGGATGGCCCTATACCATGATTTTATCAAGGAATCACTGGTGACGCCATCTTAGAATTAATCGACGGGAAAATGGTGGATACGAACAACCATTACTTTCAACATTGTTAACTGAATAAATAAAAATGTCATACAAAAGGCATCACTGCAAAAATTAACGCGAACGGTCGAAACGTGAGGATAAATGGACACTGTTATATTTCTGTAACAAATTTTATTAACTTTAAAAATAACAATCGGAATTGGCCTCATAATTTTTCATACATCTTTCTTAAACAATTATTATTACATTTATAAAATCCACGGTAACGTACGCTTCTCTTATTAATAATACATATAAAAATTATATAAAGAATTTACAATATTCCGCAAAAATGCCAAGCAATATTTGGTGTGTTTGTATTTAAGTTATAAAATTCCTTTCTTTCAAAGTATATTAATTTAAAAGTAATCAATGTTTTCTCTTTGACAATCAATGTTTACGCTTTGTAAAATTCATTCAAAGTTTAATACTTTTGTCCCAAACTGTTGCATTTAATTCAATAACTATTGAATATTTCATTATTATATCTTAAATAATGTAAACATATTTTCTATTTCACTTATTTTTAACGAGTAATAAGGGCAATTAATTCTAATACTTTTCCTACGATCCTTTCTTTTACATACAAAAAAAGAAGTCACAATAAAAGTTACTATACTGCAGAACAACGGCTGACGTAAAAAATATTTATTATTTTAATCTATTTAAATGAATGTAGGGCATTAGTGTCGATCTAAAATATAGTAACTTTTGTTTTAACTATTATATTAAATTTTTTGCATCGGTTGTAATATTTAGAAAACTTCATTATATAGTCCCTATTTAAACCGCCGATAAACAATACTGATACAATTATTTGTGATTACTAACTGTCATTTCGTTGTGGTCAAAATTTAGTTTAGACGTTGACTAGAGCAAAAATATTCGCCGTTTATTATACAAGAGAAACTTAAATACTAAAGGCATCGTGCTTATCATTCACATCTTTTATATAAATTTTGGCATTAGTATTTTATCTCTTATATAAAATCTCTTTTTATTTTACGTCCTTCAGTACTTGCATTGTAACAAAAAGTAGTTTTTCTCTTTTCATCTTTCATGTTTTTTATTATTATCTCTTTCATATATTTATCCTACCACTATCTAACCTTTTTCATATATTTGCCATTAAACATCTCCTTTATGGTGACGTGTCAAGTCGAATAGAGCGCTATCCTATGAACACGGGAGTATAATTTCATTCACAAAAATATATGTACTGATGAATATTCTCAACGTATTTTGTAAAGTGCGATTTTTTTGTCGCCTGCTCGAAAGGAAGCAGCACTTTCCAAAATACGTTTAGAATATTCAACAATACATATACTATTCTGAATCAAATTATACTCACGTGTCCAAAGAATAGCGCTCTGGTCCGTAGATCATAAAATATAAATTAATTAAAGTTTTACTATAAAAGACACTAACTCCGTGACGACAGACTTGATACATCACCTTAAGAGCGTAACTAGTAAGTAGTAAAATTGAAAACAATTTATATCCATTTGAGGATATCTCTGAAGAGTGAAAAGTTTTACTATTAAAAATAGTAAAAATGATAATTATCGAAGCAATTTATAGTACTTTTCTACTAATATTTACTGCATAACTTTCAAATTGTACTGTTATTAACAGTAGAAATAATTAATTCTCCAGTATATCCTTAAATTGATACAGATTTGATTTGTAATACAACTTCTTTCTCAGTGTACAACTAACTTAGATTAATATCACGAAATTTTAAGAATATAAGTTCATTGTATTTTATGTCCATGACCAAGGCAATGCGCTTAATTAATTAATTGATAAGTAGCTGATAAAAGTCGTAACCAAATCTGAACAAGAGGACTGCTGCCGCTTGTTTACACCCAGCAATTATATATATGGATACATGTATGTTACCGGCATTGGTGTTGCCTGCTGTGATGGTACTGTGTGCGGTGGGATATACGGAATTGCATTAGGAAAATATGCCGGCGTATATGGATAATTTCCTCTTTCATGAGTTTTCGTGTGTTTCTTCAAATGGTCCTTTCTGCCGAAACATTTGCTGCAGTAGGAACATTTGTGCGGTTTATCTCCGGTGTGAATCTTTTTATGTCGAGTTAATTCTTCGTTTCTTGTAAATGTTTTCCCACAATGATCACATTTGTACGGTCTCTCTCCTGTTAAAAAGAAATCAAAATGCTTGAAAATTGTCATATTTTAAAACTAGTCATGATTCATTTACGTAGCATAATAAACTTTATCCCCAATAATATTCAATTGAACGAAGACAAACGAAAAGGATAATTACCGGTGTGTATTCTGGTGTGACCCTTTAGTTGTCCTTTATTGCTAAAAGCATTGTTACAATGCTCGCATTTATATTTTTTTGGTCTCAGTTTTTTCAATTGTTTCGCAGCCATGTCTTGTTGGTGTAAGAGATTAACTTCGCCCTGCAGTTGTACCGCATATTGATTCAAACAATCTAACGCAATCAGTCGTTGAGTATTCAACGGTTCTGACTCATAAGACATTTGGGGAATAAATTGTTCAAAATTAGGCCTAAAGGCCGTAACTGAATTGAAAAAATTTTTTAATGGACAAAATTCCAATAAATTAAGTTTATCATTGCTGTACTTATTATCGCTCTGTATTGTTGAAGACTGATCTGATAACCTCTTTGCATTAATTTCGTTAGCCGCTTGATTGACAAAGTCGCTCAGAAGATCGAGTGGTTGATCGCCTGAAATTAAAATAAATTATATCAATCGATACTTATGATGATTCATGATCGCATATCTTTTGTTTCAATAGCATTTTTGCAATGAAAAGAAAAAAAAAAAAGAATTGTAATTTTCTTTATAACTTGACCACGGTACAAATAATGTTAACGAAAGTGCCAATAATTCTTAAAAAATATATTAATAAATGATATATGGAATAACTGTTATATCTATGAAATCAGTGATCAGATATACTGTAAGAATATAACGCTATTTAATTTGATATATTATAAGCGGTTGAATTAAATTGTACAAAACAAATATTATGATTGTGTATATTGTTTACCATTGTAGCTTCCCGCGCGGGTTTCGTTATATGTATGTAATTGAATGAAAATTCGTTAGAATAAAAGGTTTTATTACAATACACTGGGAAAAAGAAATGTTTAACATTAAGAAATAGATGTAATTGAACTTTACTTACTTATATTTAATAATTATTATTAAATGTTTATGAAGAAAACATAAGTTTTAATATTCATCAATTTAATATTACGGAAACGTAAATGTGACTTAATAACAATAATTTAATGACATTAAATAAGGAGATAATTAATATAATAAAATATTTGATAATAGTTATTACATGATGTCTAATTTTAAATGTTCAAGTGAGTTGCAATCACAAGAATTAATGTCGTTGTCCTAATCGTTAGACTTCAATAGTTATTATATATTTCATTGGTCATATACAACAATTTCATTTATTAACATTCCCTAGTAGGAAGGGATATCCCACAAATGTTTCCAAATAATATCTTTATGCCCAATCCCGGAAACATCTGTGGTATATATCTATGATATTTAATCCTCCAATAATATACTATGAATATTTCTGAGATGGACATTACGATATTATTTGAAAATATTCGTAAGATATAGTACGATATTTATTCCTACTAGGGTTTACTAAATATGCATAACTGTTATAAATCCTTTTTTTCAGTGTGCTAATAGACCAATTTTATTCTCTGAACATTCTTTGTCTCAAATTACAATTCGAGTAATCATATTTCACAAGTCTTTTGAGCCATACTTTATATTGTCCATAATGTCCTTCAATTACAACAGTAAATTACAAATTTTTCTCTCAGTCCAGTCACGTGTATTAACAAGTTAGCCACATTTACACACAGAAAAGATGTTTATTTAAACCAACTATAAATTTCCTTTAATTTTCTCGCAAATTTCTTTTCCCCATATAAAATGTATAACTTTTTAATGAAATTAGCTAATAACTTTGTTCACTTTTAAGCTAATTATATGGCACTTAAGTCAGATAAAAGAATCAATTAAATGCATTTAATTACCGTGGATCGATTTTGGACTATCATTTGTTGTCTCGGGTTCACTTTTTGTCTCATCATCACTTTCTTCATGCTTGATTCGAAGTACCGTGTTCGAATACGATGAACAACTCCAAGGCCGAAAAAAGTTGGCACTAGCTGTAGCAGTTGACTGCAGCATTTTCAACTATAAAGCTTTTTAACTTTATACACCGCGCGAAAATAAATAATTATAAAATTTGTTCGTATCGTAAGCACAGCTCGAACGGTCTCTAAATATATTTATAAATGCTTTTTCGGCGTCTCATTTGACGACCACGACATAGGCGGATGGAGGAGAATTTTAACATTGAGACCGATGGAAACTTGTAGCTGATTTTTATGGTCGAGGGTTAGTTTCAAGGGGAGTATCCTAGTTGGGAAAGGGGGCCATTCACTGATATTGGGGCGTACACAAGAGTGAGTTTGTATGCTTTTAAGAGTCTTAAACTAAACAAAACACTGGGTGGGGGGAAATTTAATTTAAAAAAATATAACATTAGTTATAAATTATTTGCATTGATGTTAATTTTTCCATCGTAATGTTGCAAATACTTTGCAAGTTTAAACTTACAGTTACCGTATCTAATAAGTGCAAGTACACTGAGCAAATATGTTAACGTTTAGTCTAACGGAATTTTACCAATGAGAAGAGAGAAATCTGGTGCGAATTTCGAAATGAAACAAAAAAAGCAATAAAGTGACATATGCAACAGCAAGAAAATAACACAAACGAAAGCAAATACTTAATTTTCGTGAATATTATTTGCCAACGTACAAATTTCGAAAGAGTTTAGGATTTTAAAATAAATTTAACTACCTAGTTGGGTCGATGACTGAGCGATGAAAACAAATCAATTAAAATAAATGAATATAATACAAAGTAATCCGGTAGCTTTAATTCAAGCCAAAATTCTGTTCCGAAAACTGAAGTTTCTAACGAATTTGAAGTACGATACATTAGAGACATTTTCTATAATTTTTGTATATACACCACACATACGTATACTAGTATCTACCAAATAATTTTTTCCATCATACAATGTTGGAAGGGCAACAAAAGTTAAAAGTTAAAGAATATAAAGTATTGTCCACCGAGTACTAAAAAAATATAGTAATTTGCATTGATTCTTTTGTCTCAGTGTAAAGAAATATTTCATTTTTGTAAAAAAAAAAAAAATACAATTCAATGATTAATTTAAGTTACGCGAAATAGATTTTCGTTGAAATGTGTAGCCAGTTGATTAAACAATGCGTTAAAATTGTTCTTTCTTACCACATGTTTAATACTGCGTCAATGCAGGAGATAAGAAAAAAGGGGGTGATGATTTTGAGAGGGTAACCAGTCAATGACAGCGCAGAGTGGCAAAATAAATCAAAGCTATGTCGAGATTGGACTCCACCCTCACAAAAGGCAATTTACAAAACGTCTTTGTGTGACGTACATATGTGCAACTTTATCTGGATGGGTGCCATTTTGTCTGGCCTAAAAATAAATTAAACTTCACTTTTAATAATAATAATAATAATAATAATATAATAAATTGTTTAACGATATTTAATTACACGGGAAAAAATAACGGCATAGGAATAACATTGCTAGACAATGTTGGCCATACGCTGTTGATCCTACATGGTGAACTAGTAACAATTATGCTGTGAATACAGTGAACCGTGCTCTGTCGGTAAAACAGTCATATAATTTCGGTAAAACAAAAGAAGGCGCGTTATTAGGCCAACGCAATACACCGTGTTGATCTTACATAGTTTGTCTATGTTGAATCAATGCCATTTTGCTGTGAACCCTATGGCGTATTTTTTCCCGTGTATCTATCTATAACTTACTCAATTTAACATTTTTTATTCAAGTGTGTGTGCAATTATAATGTATTGCAACTAAATATTATATCAACAACAATAATAATAATAACGTATATAACATGTTAAATGTTAGAAAGCATTTCGTTTCCGAAGTGTAACCAATGCCTGACTCATAAGCTCCCCATCAGAACAGAAGGTTTCGAACGTTTTTAAAACGTTTTACAAACTAAATAACGTTTCTAGAACGTTTTAAGAACCTTGTACGTTTTTAAGACGTTCTTAAAACTTTTTGTTCTGATAGGGCTATGAAGATTTTCAAGAAAATGTGGTGTATATACGATATCTGTACATCATTTCAAGTGGTGGGAAAGATATAATTAACAACACCATCTACTTTGAGATTTTCATATCATCCTCTTGAACTCAAATTATTTTTTGAGAAATTACCTTTTAACACTATGCGCGGACATATGCGTATAAATATATAAAATTGAAGTTTAGATTAATTATTTCAGATTATTTAAACTTAAAATAAACCTATGCAAATCTACGGTTTAATTATTATATAATTAAACGTCCGTTAATGAACATTTTAATTAAATAGAAAACTTGAATATAATCGATTACACAAATGTCCATATGTGAATAATTCGTATTCATCGATTTTTTATGGATGCAAAGTGTAGCATTCAGAGAACGTGGGCACGACAAATTGCGTGTGTTATTGATAAAAACAAGATCGGGAGGAAAAGAAAAAAATAACGCGGAAAAATTTCAGTGACAGATCATTCAAATTACGCGATGTCGACTAGCGCATAGCCATGATGCATCATCCAATCGGACACCTATACAATGGCAACTCTCAAACGGTCAATCGTTCGAGACTTTTTTCGGATTTTCATTCACGGCGACAGACGGCACGAAGGTGCCCATTCGAATAGTCGCATTCTATTCACTGGTTAATGTCAACCAATAAAAAGATAAATCTTTTAAATATTACATAATTATATTTCCCAAGATTTATGTAAAAATAATTCTGCAAGTTTTTTTTTTTTTTTTTTTTTTTTTTTTTAATGTTTGCGATACACAAATGTGAGCTTTCATTAATTTTTTTAACAATAGAATTAAAATACAAAGAGCATGTTTGCTACCTTTCGTATAAATAAAGTCAAAATTTCCCTGAAATGTCAATAAAAGTACATTAATTCACACAAACGAAAAAGTATACAGAACTGGCAGCCGTATTACGTTAAAGCATACACGAAAAAAATAGTATTCGCTTTGGTAGATAAATGAGTTTCTTCCTTTTAGTTTAAAATAATGCTACTAATTATTTTATAATATAATGACATTGTCTACGATGTTTATACAATTACTATACCAACGTAATGAAATGATATGGTAAAATAGCAGACACTAAATTCAGTGCAATTTTAAATATAATAATTTGTTAATTTTTTTTTCATTTTCTAATTATTTTTCTAATTAATGCCACGGATAAAAAAGAATATTAAAAATTAGAAACCAAGGGATTTCAACATTTAATAAACTGAATTCTAATTTTTGACAAACTGTTCATTACATGTTTTGTCTATTAGGTGTCAGTAAGTTCCATAAAAGACAATTACACTGATTGATAATATTTTATTAGTTAACTTCTCAATTTCGCAAAACTATAACTTTTAACGTCCGGAATATTCCTGGACTATTAACTTCGCTTTTAAACTGGGCAGATTGAAACCACGATGCCGCTAATTTTAGTAGATACCAGGGTGACCACGAGGAGGTAATCAGTCGGACTCTCTACCCCAATCTATGCCGTTCATAAGACAGAATGTCAAATTGTACAAAACTACATGGAATAACAATTATTAATAAACTGTTTTAATACATTTTCATAATTTAATTTGCCATATAATGATATCCTGTAAATATAATGCCAGTCATTCATTTTCCTTCCCAGAAAACTATTTTCTCGTTACGTATTTGCACGCAGACTTTCAAATAGTTATTTTTGACAATAGTGTGAATGCATGAATATTATTTCTAAACTTAAAGTAAATATGCAACGTAAAACTTCTTTACCTTCGCCAGTTTTTCTAAGACAAGAAACCTTTGAAGTAATATGCACAATCCGTAATTTGTGAGTAAGACATGAGTCATGAGTTTTCCTTTCTTGGAAAAATAAAAAGGTGTTTTCATCGTAATGGCGTTTTACTATCATTCATTAAATCAATTATTAGGTAACAAAATATGAATAACATTTAATAAAAGCTCGAAATTTTGCAAGTAATCAAAAGTTCTATTAAAACTTATTAAATTGAGAAACATAATTGCCAAACTGTACAATGTACACCGAGAAAAAAGATATATCACAAATTATTATTTTTTTTATCAATTTGAGGATACATTGGAAAAGTAATTATTTCTACTGTTAATAATAGTAAAATTTAAAAGCTCATGTAGTAAATATTAGTACAACAGTACTACAAATTGCTTCGATAATTATCATTTTTACTATTTTTAATGGTAAAGTTTTTCACTCTTCAGAGATATCCTCAAATGGATAGAAATTGTTTTCAATTTTACTATACAAGTAATTTTACTATTACTTGTTTCTCAGTAAAATTTTTTTTAAAGCAAAGAAACTAGTTTTATATCTTATATTTATAAATAAAACAGAAAATTTTTCTGTTAAAAAACATTAAATTTTAATGAAGGACGGATATGCATATACATGACAGATATACAGTTAAAAACAGTAATTTTTCGTCATATTTTTCTCAATGTATGAATTTTGAACTTTCAACTTTAAACAAGAATTAACGTATAAGTTCAGAAAGTTCTCTGCTTTTCATGTTAAAATTACGTGGATTATCATTTATATTTACTTATGCTATTATATTTATTTGCATAGGTATCCAAACCTGTGTGTAATTAAGAGATAATCTAAATCCGAAAAACAGATTGATTACTTTGAGTTTAAATAATCGTTATGATGAATCATCATGACGAAAAAGTGTGTACACACTAATGACAATTGTTGTTATAAGAAACAAATGGAAATTTTGAAAATAAAGCTTAAGGTGACCTTTGATCTAATCTCTAACTGGAGTAAATTTATTTGAAATGACTCGTAAGTACCCAGGTGGAAATTTCAGTGCTTATACAATAGTGACAAATGGCGCAAGGCTGTTCCAGTACTGGCAAACAACAGTCGTGAATCTGTTATATCCCAGTACTGGCACTTTACTGTAATCGGTGAAATACCGATCTTCATTTTTTATACATTAAAAATAATGGCTATTTAAATTGCATTTGACAATACAAAAAATATTATTCTAATATATTTCTGACATATTATCGACTCAACCATTACATTTTTAGTTTAACAGATAAAAGAATTTAAAAATACTTAATATCTTAAAATACCATAATATATTTATTAAAAAAA
>JABFPN010007345.1:0-10415 GCA_022817305.1 Leptoteleia sp. ZL-2020
TATATGCTTTGTAAGAATAATGTATTCTTATTATAAATAGAATTTAGTTTTGTCCATATATTGAATGGAATCCCTATTTAATATAAGAAGATTCTATTACTCTTAAATAGACAGTTTTGTGAGTGTAGTATTCCTTATAATATGATATTAAATTTATGAAATACATTTCAAAAATATATTAGAAAAAATGTCTCTATCAAGAAATAGAATTCTTTACAATAATCACCAGTCACACGCTTTACCACCACTCTACGCAACTGCTTGGAAAAATATTGGTATTTGTCAAACTTCAGTGCGATCGTGACATGGGCGTGGACTAAATTTTTACAAGCACTATGACAGATATTTGTGAAGACACATAAGCGCAAGCATTGAATCGTGGTAAAAGGCGCTGTTTGTGACTCTAAGTTAAAAAGTACTTTTCCTTGATTACATTTTTTCTATTATATATATTTTATTATTTTAAAATAATATATTAATTTATAAGAAATATTATAAACGCCTGCATATTTTATAAAACATAGTAACAATCGCTAATAAATTTTTCTCGATGCAGCGATCGGTGTAAAGATCGAAATGTTTAACTTGATTCTGCGAATTGATGCGAAATGTCACATCTGTCGTAACTGTTACCCGTTTGAAAGTAGCAACAAATATATCGAAACACGGCGGAATTAATGGTTATTCCACGTGTACGGAGCAATTAGAACTTTTGCACGCTAATGCTAAACCGATTGGGAAACGGAGTTAACGTGCGCGTTAGGTCGCCGGAGTGAATTCGTGAACGAATCGCAGGAAACGAGATTAGAGAGCTAACTTTGTTTAGCCCGGTCAATCAGTAAATCCAAGAATTTGAACTTGGCGCAAGATTTCGAAATAGGAGGGAACTTTGCTAGATGGAACAACAGGCGACGTCTAAACCAAGGCCTGTTAAGCTAATGTGTCTTATTGGCAAGTTTCTCGAGATAAAAGAGCCGCGCTAATTAGTACGAATTTGCGTTCGATTCGTGTGGCGAATCCTATATTCGGAAGAGTCTCTTTCGCAGCAAGCCGGCGAGGTAACGCCAGGAGAAATTATTTAACCGACGCCAGACGTAATAGGAGGTTCAAGTGACTGTGACAGTGATAAGTTTTGTCTGATCAGAATCAGGTAATAGCAGTAATACAATTTCCACTCGGCTATGGCAAAGTGAGGAATTCTTCAACAAATTACGAGACCGTTTTTCACAACGGTGTAGGGATTTTCTTGAAAAAGAACTTTAAAAGACAAATCAGAACTACTACGGCGCTCGCTTTGCTTCGCAGCCTTCTTTTCTTTTCTCATTTCTAAGTCCGTGCATCGATTTCCTTCGCTGGGTTCCTGAGAATACAATAATCAGAATTTTTATTTGCAAAAAAGTTAACAAAACGTAAATATTGTTGGCAATAGATGCTTCGGATAAGCCACGGGATGAAGGATTCCTTAATTATACTAACATATGTGTTTACAAAATATTGCAAAAATTGTCATGAATTTTTGAGCTTTCTGTAGTGGATAAATAACAATTTCTTTATATGGGTTTATGAGTAAGTACTGATAATCTGTAGCGAATATTTATAAGCTTTGACTGACAGTAAATCTGACTGGTAACAAGAAGTGAAGAAGAAATATATTCACAAATTCTTATTTAAATTCACAACGATTTTTATTTAATCGCGATGAAATTTTAAAGGAGATTTTATTGCGTATTTTTGGAACGTAACTTTATGACTTCATTCATAAAATATTTATAAAAGTTTGACTGAAAAAATGTATTGTACTATTGTCAATAGTGAACATTTTATTCAATTATCACACAAATGTAAATAATAATTTTTTTTCTGGAAAAAAGAACTTCCAGTCTAAAACATTCAATTTTGGTAATATCTTATCATCACTTTATTGTTGCTGATTTACAATTGCTTCAAAATAGACTGAATAAAATAAAACAAATAAAGTTTTCAAAAACCAGCTTAAATGCTTTAACACGTTCTATAAATAATTATTAATACATTTAAGCTCTAATAAACTCATTTGACTTTCAGAAAGGAAGAAATTTTGAAATATTAACACGGTTCGGAAGCTGATTCTGAATTTCATTAATAAATGTCAGGAAATTAAACTGAAATATTAACACAATCAATAATTTAAAACTCGGTTTATAATAAACACATTTTTATAACGGTGGATTTGATATATTTAACAGCACTTCAACACAATGTCAAAACAGACTATAACATCGAGTTAAAAAAAGCACTCGTGCACGCAGAATGGAACGCGAAAGCCAATTAACACCCCCATGGGCGCTCAAATACCAATTTCTATTTTCCGCAATTTGAAATGAATAAAAGTGTTGAAAGTTTGTTGCAAGTAGTGCCGAAATTGACGATCGCACGAGCGAGTACAATGCGGCCTGAATGCCTAGACGTATCAGAAATATATCAATGCATCGGGGTGGGCTGTGGTATGGGTATTTCTATACTGACCCATACGGGTGCATATATATATATACAAAAGTATCTATTGGCGCGACAGGAACGGTTTACAACGGAATATTGTCCCGTTTAAGCCGGTCTCCAATATTTCATCAACTTTCTTATTTCTTCCTTTCCGGCGCCCCCGCCGTCGGCCACCATTATTCTTTTTTCGCCCCTCCCCACTCTGTCCCGGCTTCATTCTTTCTATCAGACTCACCAAAAGCCGATCCAAATGCCTGAAATTGAGGGTGCGGTGTGCAAAGTATGTTCAAGTATTTTACAAGAATCCGTCTGTAAGAAAATGCTGTCTGCCGGTTATTTTCCTGTCGAGCGACTCAAGAGCAAGTGGCTTTTCCGTAATCATTCACCTCCCCCATCCCCCCACCCTTCTGTCCCCCGGATCCCCTCCCAAACTTCCTGCTACACAATATCTCTATAAAACGATATCCGCCATCTCTAATGCGCGTACACATGGCTAGAATTGCGAAAGGGGGCCGGGGTGTATCGGCGTCGGATGTAATAATTCTTCACTCTAATGCCCGACGAGATTTCTTCAATTACGAAGCAAAATGACAGTAACTCCGGGGATAGCCCTTATCAGCCGGCGGTATTCAATTACTCAGGTCTTACCGGGTGTGAATTTTTCCATCCCCGTACCCCGGGAAGCCGAGCCAAGAAAAGATAAGCTAGTTCTGCTGTTAGTAACTTGACTTTCGGACGTGTTAATGGTCAGAAGGCGATCCTGGCTCGGCGTCGGGTTACGGAATGGCAACGAGCCATTCGTGGAGAACGAAGAGGTTGTCTTTGAAACGGGCCGAGGCACACGGACAGAACGGCGGAGGGGAGGGGAGAGGGGGGGGGGGGGGGGGGGGGGGGGGGGGGGTTGTAGTAATTTGTCGGCTCAGGGAAAGCGACTGATAACGGTGGGTGGTCCATTCTCCACCGACTCTCGCCTAACCGGTTCTTCCCTTACCCCCTTCCCCTTGGCCCGTGCGCCAACCCCCACCCCCTCCCGCCGCCGCCTCACCCCGCGGGAGCTCTCATGCCGCGCACTCATACCGGGTTTCACTTACAAGCATCCGTCGCCATTCTCCCCGCGTAAGACGTCCAGTTTGCCCGCCAGCTTCTCATTTACTATATATCTCGGGCTCTTTTATCATAATGTATAGCGGGTAACTCGCGTGGAGTGGGACTTTTCTTTGCGCAAATGTGACGTCAGGGATTACGCGGAGGAGCCGAGAGAGTGAAGTTTGTTATTTGTAGGGCAGGGTTACACGACGCTCATGCATAGGTGAAGATTTGAAGCGCGGCAAGAGCAAACTGGGTCGCCCAGGCGCAATTGTCAACCGACTTCAAAGAGCGCACCGTAAATTCGGAGATACGCGGTTTCTTGGCGAGGATTGTGCGGGTTTAATTTTTGTTGCTAAAGAAGCGACGTAAGTCTACAAATGTAGAAATTTTGTTACATCGCGATCCGACTATTTAACGAATTTCGTTAGATTTTTTATTGTCTTTGAATGAAGGTTTTGGATGTTTATTTGGACTTGTTGATACGGGACATTTTTATTTCTTTTTTTCAAAATTCCAGGCAAAAATTAAATTTATTTAAATTATTTAATTTTTTTTAAATAGTACTTCGGATTTTAATTAAATCAATTAAAATCACCTAGAAAAGAATTTTTATTTCGCTTTATTTTTTTTCTTTTATCAGCGCTTATTTTTTCGTTTAGAAGAAAATTTATATTAACATTTAAAATTATAATTTGGTAATAAAATTTCATGACCACAAAAATATAAGTGTTTTGCAGTTTATATTTTCGTGCATTTTACAGAATAATAAGTCTTAATATATTTAAAGATGGAAGGGAAATGACTATTTTAATAATAATATTGATTTTAATAAATTAGTTATTCGCCCGGATAAAACTTCCGTTTGCAGTGTTTTGAATAATATCAAATCAGTTACTCGAACCAAGAAATTAAAGTTTGTATCTCAGGTCAAGGACTAATTACGGGTATAATTTAGTAATCCATAACAGTCTTACAAATAAATAAGTCCTAAGCACTTTATCGTTAACCTTGGTATCGCCATCGATTAATCTTTCAATAGCGAATGATTAATTGAATTCCGATCCAATTTCTCGTGTTCGATATTAAGTCTTTATTTCGGTAATAATCTCCTATTAATGTATCATTATTCCAACTAAGTTATTTTTAATAACTGCTTTCAATCTTTTATTGCATCGAATTTTTAAAATTTATAAATAAATATTTGACAATTAGACTATTAGCAGTTTTTCACCGTTATAAGAAAATATTTTATTTAGGATATATAAATTCTTGTAGTAAATGATTTTTACAGTAAAAAAATTATAACAATTCATTGGTATTATCTATTTATGTATAGTTTATAAATTTTACAAGTATGAAAACGAAATACCAATGTTTCGAAATTATTCCATTTCGCAAATTGATTCAACTTAAACGTACTTGCTTGTACATGTTAAATGGCGATGAAAGCTACGTTACAGATAATCATCGTACCACTGTTTCTTACTTACAAAAGTTAATCCTGTTCAAGCGAGGTCTAGTACAAAATATAATAATCGAAATCAGTTTACAATTAAATATATGAAACTACTTTCATTTGTCACACTTAATTTTGAACAATCGTAAACAGTAATTATGCAATAAGCGCTTTTAACAACAAACGCGATTACATTATCAACATTCCGAATCACGTTTCAAAAGGTGCCATTGTTTTATCACGTATAATATCAATAAAATGTATCCAAATTTTCATAAATTAACATAAGTATAAATAGAGGCATATAATTATACGTAAACAATGATAAACATTAATAAATATGCATGCTGCAATAGCGCGGATCATTAAAATAGCACAATAAGAAACTTGGAAATCCAGATAACGTACGGTCCGGTAGTTTACGACGTTTAATCTACGTCGGTAGAAAATTGAAACGTTGATTTAACGTTAAATTAATGTATACATTCAAGTTACGTGACCATTTGACATATGTTGATTGAATGCTGCGCGACACTACTTTTCCAGGATTTTGAACTTTTGTTAGCTTCATCTCATTCAAAATAAAACAATGTTTAAATGTTTATTTTATGTTTGTTCAATGTTCTTCTTAAGAGAGTATCGATAATTACTGGAATAACATATTTTTCAAGTGCCATTAAAGTCTCATCTTGTAAAATGGCAAAACAAAGAATAATTGTCATTGTCATTGTTTAGAAAGAGCAATTGTCGGTTAAAGGCATATCCCAGTAATTATTTAGATAAAATACTTTAACAGCTTGGGTTTGCTTTGAAGTGTTCGCAAATTAGAATGCCCTCAAGGTATAAGTTGCTCGCGATTTTCAATCGATTTTGACTAACCTATTCAAAAACACAGTGTAAGATGTTGCGGATAACATATACTTTAATACGCTAAAGCATTAAGAGCAAAATGCTACATACATGCTTGTCACGAGTTACCAAGACGACAGCTTAATACAAGTATGCGTTGAGAGCATCCTGATAGCAAAATGTTCGTGTAATCTTGGTTGAAAGCTAACGTTTTGAAGACATAAGCGTACGCATGATGTTACCAATAACGCAGTTAAATGCTTCGGTGCATTAGAGTTATAGGATACAAATCTCAATAGATTCATTTTGCGTTAATATTTAGAATTAATTCCAACTAAACTGATGATGTCAAGTTGCTTTAAAATAACTCTAACATTAATAACAGCGTTTTAAGAAAGAAAGAAAATAAAGTAAATTAGAGTTTTCTAAATTAGACATATTGGAATTTATATTAAATTATAACAATAAACTGTTGTGAAAAGTTGTAATTAAAATCATTGTGTAAACAAAGTTTAAGAATATTATTTATGCAGATGAAATAATGTTAATCAATTGGTTTCAAAAGTTGATTCAGATGTGCTAGTTTATGTAAACTATAGAATGTAATATGTATATGCATATTCACGTAGATTAACATTTAACATTTAACTGAGCCATTTTATTTCTATATTTGTCATTTTTACGTAAATTAATGATTTGTTTCTCAATTATTAATGTGCACGATATGTATCGTATAGTAAAATATAAATTAGAACTATTTTTATATTGAACATTTACAGTTAGAATATAAGTCCTATGTATCAATATACAAACGAACAATATGTATTACATTCAAAATAAAAAATATAAACCTTTGGCGCATGGTGAAATGTAATTTAATTTCTTTGCATCTTAAAAATAAAAACAGAAAAATATATCGGATTTGAACTTCCATTCACCTTTTTTTAAATTTCATTTAATCTTTCCATTTCTTTAAAGTTATATAATATTTAAAGTGTTTTTAATTAATTAAATTACTGGACATTTAATCAGTTACTGAAATAAAATAAATTTGTTAATGAATTTACCACATCGTGCATTTCTGTGTAAAATACATAATTGTTCAAGATGTTTCATATCATTTGAAGTAATAATGAATATTTAGTAGGACTCATTCGGTGCATTATATAAACACATTCGCAGTATTTATACTTATCATTGTTCACTTTACCACTTGCTCATACATTTAAGCGTTATCATGAACCTCGGGAACTAAGTCGAAATCACACAGCAGTACATGATACATTCACATACCACAGTACTAGCATGTAATATATTTCTGGAAAATGTCCTTATGTTCGAGGATTGTTTGTGAATTATAGATGCCATATTGAGACATCTAGTAATCGTAATTTAGTGGTTTATCTACCGGTGTATTAATTTTAGCAGCACGAAATTCGGGAATTGAATGATACACTGTAACATTATTAAGATATTAATAATAGTTGGTCGCCGATATTTATCATTTTTATTCAAAAAAGTACATTATTGCGCGAATCGCGTAGCTTCGAACTTTCGGCGTAGACAAAGTTTTCTTCCTTCTTCTCTTTTTTTTTTTCTTTAGTAAATAGCAAGCGCGTGCGAGATAGCAATAGGAAATTGCGAGAATATGTAAATTAAAATGTATGATAATAACGATTTGTATATCTAAAATGGCCGAATATATTTACAAAAGGAGGAACGAAATAAAAAATAATAATCTCTGCCACCGAACCATATCAAATTTTAATGCAAGGCTAAGTTTTTTCATATTCAGCCGCTTATCTTTCCGCACTGTCGTATTAGAATTAAAATGCATTACCTTTGTTTCTTATTTTTCAAATCGCAATTATTATATGTTCATCAAAATGAAGTCATATCTGAAAGACCACGCTTGAGGTGAGTAGACAAAAAATGTGATTTAACTAAATGGAAACCGTACTTGGTTTAAACTGTGTAAAATATTGTA
Source organism: Leptoteleia sp. ZL-2020 (assembly GCA_022817305.1). Classification (NCBI taxonomy): domain Eukaryota; kingdom Metazoa; phylum Arthropoda; class Insecta; order Hymenoptera; family Scelionidae; genus Leptoteleia; species Leptoteleia sp. ZL-2020. The sequence goes on from JABFPN010007345.1 coordinate 7,860, forward strand.
GCGTGTTTTGATTGCTTAGTAAAATACGAACAAAGAATAAGTATTTAACGAACGTTTAATTAAAATAATTTCAAAAAAAGTAAATACAAATCGGGAATTAAATTTGTACCTCTATTTTTTATTTATTAATCTTATTTATCATTGTTCATAGTTTATTCAATGGTATTATTCTTTCTAGTGTATACAGACACTTATCATAATTTTTACAGCGCTTATTTCTGTCGTCAAATTGCTCAGCGTCATCAACAAAATTTACGCGTTCAATTTTCTTAAAAGTGGCCGTAAAACCAAAGCCAGTTACAAATCAGACTAAATGAAAATCGTTGAATGACAATTATGATCCTTTAGGGATTCTTTTGCTGATAGTTAACTAGCGTTTAAAAGCGGACGAGCGAGAAGGACGATGTAAATGTAATAATAATAACTTTGGCGGGAGTATCATTTGAAACGGCGTGACTTTCGGGGACCGTCACTTTCGACAAATAAAGCACAGGGCATTCCAGTTCTCGGAGAACTGTGACTTAGCGCGCCTAGAAGTGAAAGAGGCGAGTATAACAGCAGCCGGGTTTCCGGCGCAGTAGATGCTTGTCAGCGGAAACTTAATTAAATATCCAAAGTGGATGCCGGAATTACTACAATTAGTATGACGGCTCTGCTAGTCCCTTATTACCCAGTAAGTACCATCCACCCGTTCGCAGGTATTACTACTTGATGTCTAATAAACGTCATCATGGCTTCGAGGTCGCGCGCGGTCCTCCTTTCTTTTTTTTTATCTTTTTCTTTTATTTTAGCTTTGATCCTCCTTCTCTTTTCCCTCGCTTTTTTTTTTATTTGTCACTGCAACCCGCATTGCGAAGCTTGCAGATAACGAGGGTCGCTTATAAAATGCAGAAACTAGGCAAAGACCACTCATGTTCGCGCGTAAGTCGAGAACGATATCGCACAAATATAACTTACCAAGATGTCGCAGTTCCTGCTACTTAACCATTTTATGCACTCACATTGAAGCGCGGAGCATAAACCTTTATGAACGCAAAGTCGAATTCAAATTATCACCGAATTAAAGACAACTTACTGCCCTGAGCTAAACGTTTTTAATTATGCACAACGATCTTCCATTTAGGGGAAGTACTTATCGGTTGTACTCCGCTCATAAAATGCGAGGTCTTTTTTGTGTATTTACAAGCAGTATTTTTTATTATTCAAATGTGTTTTCATTAATTTTACTTCGTGGAAAATACTAGTATGCTTCAATAAGTCCTATGATCAATAATATTATATTTGTAAGGTGTGTGCAAGCATTTCTCTCGGAATTAATATATATATATATATAGTCGGTACTTTCGAAGATTATTCACATTTTGAGTATGAAACTACATTCCTAGGACTTTTATTCGCAGGCGGAGGTGCTTTCGTTTTATGTATTTTTTTTAATAGTACTAAAACTATTACGCATTCTAAACAGTATAATAATTTTTAATGTAACTTTTTTCTCAATATATACAAAGTGATGTATACATTTTTTTCACATATGGAATAAAAGATAATGAAAAATAAATCCCCATTATTTTGTCTCAACTCATGTCAATAATACTTATTTTACAATTTCATATATTTCTATTATTTTTTTCAAACAAAGAGATTTAAATATTTTTTTATGAATTATAACGAGCAATTAGAATTACGTGATACGTACTAAAAATGAGAAACTTGGAATTCGTTTCGACGATTTCCGGGTAAATTAAATAAACATACAGCGCATTACGTGGAAAATTGGCTGCATCTCGAATATTTTTTAATGTCATTCATTATCTCATCGCAGATTGTGTCGGAAATTAAGATTTCGGCATGGAACTTCTGGAAAGGGAGAAGCCAATTTGGACGGTAAATTGCAGATAAATATTGAGACTGCCGAGGGACCGAGACCCTTCGGAGAACGAACCGGAAATTTTTGAATTAACGATTTCGCATATGAATGCGGAGTGTTGGCCTATTAATTTCGACAAAAAATACATTTTCGTACGTGTTTAAATATTAAACACGTTGAAAATGAAAAATTATTATCGCGCACCGGTTTCATCAAAAGTCAATGACTCATGACGATGATTAATTTCATTCATATCCGAAAAATTGAAAAATAATTCGATACGGCGATTTTATTATAATCCACCCAACTCTGCAACCGCGATTCATTATTCCATTTCTTTGTTGCGAACAAAGGATTTTCGAAACCGACATTGTTTTCATTCCGACTCGAAACATAGCGAAAGAGTGCGGCGAAAAAATGCACAAGTGCGCATTTATCATGTCTTATGTAGCAATCCGATTGAACTTTCCGCGGGCATAAAATTGTCAAGTCGAAAAAAAAAGCTCCTTACGTCGTTATGGGAAAACGACTCGTCCGGCATTACAAAATAACGTGGCATATATACACTGTAAAAACAGACGTTCTTCAAGTGTTCCGAAAAGAACGGGAACGGCAATAAAACGTTCTGAAAAAAATTAATGCGTTCTCCACAGAACACATGTACATAAAGTGTTCCGGAGAGAACGTTA
>JABFPN010007346.1:0-10414 GCA_022817305.1 Leptoteleia sp. ZL-2020
TTAATTCGTGGAGTAAATTGAACTCCATGAATACTTCTTTTAATTACGTATTAGTTTAATTTACCAAATGAAGGTTATTGTAATTACGTTAAACGCATATTATGAATGAAATGACTCGCGGAGTAAAATGAACTCCACGAATATTTGTTTCAATCACATTTTCAGTTATGTTCACCAACTAACGTATTTGAATGTATTTTCAAGACATAGTGTAAATCAAGTACCTCGCGGAGTAAATTAAAACTCCACGAATACTTGTTTGAATCGCTTTTTCAGTTAATTCTAATAATTGATGGCAAATCCAATATGGAGTAGATTCTACCTATTACATTCATTCCGATCAAACTAATCTCACTTGACGTTACTGAATATATTTTAACTCCACGGTGGAGTTAATTGTAATCCGAATATTTTTTTCAGTGTACCAAAAGTACTTTTTCTATTTTATTCAAATTTTGATTAGAAACTTTGAAAAATGCAAAAATCTTCTATCGTAAGCTTAACTTTGTAGGAATATTAAACATTTTACATTTTTTAACTCTCGCCAGAAAATGAGCTTGAAGCAATTATTTTTTCATCACAATTCATATCTTTTAAAGTTTGTAAAATTTTTTCCGGCAATATACTCAAAAATATTATAAACTGTAAAAAAAAACTATAAAACATTGTCCACAAGTACAACTTATGAATATTATTGTATTTGTCCAGATATTTATTCGCAAATCGAAGTAATTAGAAAAATATAGATTTGATGATAATTGAATATCACAACACACGACTCTAAACGACTTGTTATTTATATTTTGACAAAATATGTTGTGAGTAAAAAAGGAATTTCTTGCAATTATTTTATGCTAACGAATAGGCATCTGCAAAAAAAAAACTTGCTAACGCTAATTTTCCTCAAATTATAAAATAAAATTTAATGAACGACGAGTTTCAAACTTTACAAAACTGACAAATTTATTGAAAATGAACTATATCACCTCCGTGAAACTGAAGTGAATAATGCGCAAAGTCAGCGGGGGAGACACGGTCCAAGCTGTGATGGCATTAAATCCAGGATTAAGGGTGAAAAAATTTTTCATGAGTCAGGGATTAGTAGACGACCGCTGAATATTTAAGTCGTTACTTAATATCGTGTTTTACGATGAAAAATTGGCGCGCGCGCGCGCGGTAAAAAGCAAACTTTCGGAGCGAGCCGTCAAAGACCGGGACGCGCTTCTCAGTCGGCTTATCGTGTCGCGCCAAAATCAAAAATGATTTTGAGAAATGTCGACTTCTGACTCGCGCACGGAGCCCATGATTCATTCGGGTCATTAAATTTCTTCGTTCGTCCGCGAAATAAAAAGCCATAATGATCAAAAGCTTTCAGGGTAATACCGCCAGTCGGATGCGCGTTGTACAACAGCGTAATAAATTCAATGCTTCCGGGCGATATCGAACATAACCGGAAACTTCATAATCGTCGGTGTACGAGAGCGCTCGTCAAAGCCGCTTTTCTATCCGTTCTATTCCATTCGGCTTTGCCGGTTTATTCATTTATCACCTTAGCGATATCGCATTGCCGTATCCATGTGTTAATACAAAAATGCCCGGCTTTTGTCAAGATTTCCGAAATCGTGATGCTCGATGCGCCGATTGCTAATTACCGAACGAAACGCGCAGCGTTAAAGCTTTTTCATCGCATCGAAAAATTGACTAAATGTATCATTTACCCCGGAATTGTTTGAAATTAATCCTATGCATGGCGGATGAATAACATTTTAATTTTCAATTGTTATACGAGTTAAGGATGTATTACAGGCAAGTATTATAATACTTTATATAATTTTAAATTTTGTAGTTGAGCTATATGCGTGGTACTTATTACTGATAAAAAAAGTTCGAACTTATATCAAATGTATTTAACAATATTTTAACGTAATTTATACGTAAAGTAACAATGATAAGTAGTATATTGTGTAACTGGGAATGAATGTGACTTTAGCAAAAAAAGTTTAAAGGAAGTACTATTTTTCATTTCTATTTAACACGAAGAAAAGTGCGCGTTTTCGCCCTAAGGAGGAAAATTAATGACGCAGACGGGGCAACGGTAAATGTGATTTGACGGAGTAACGGTAAGAATGCTTAATTACAGTTTGCACCTTGTAGATAAACAAACTTGTTTGATGTCAACGAAATATGTCATTATTGAAAAATTGTAATACTTTAATAAATCAAGTAAAGATGTCATCCTGTCTTTACAGTAATCCATACATAATATCTAAACTAAATCCAAAAATCAATTTGTTATCGACTAATTGAACTGTCAGGTAAAATACGGATTATGCCAATAAAAGTCAATTAATTATGAATAAACTTCAAACTTGCGACTGACTTTTTGATATGGTATTCTTTACTATATTATTCGAGAATTTAATTCACCCATTTACAACAAATATTAACTTCAAAAGGATTATTAATAAAACGAATATAAAGTTTGGAAGTACAGAGGAAAAATTCACTCGCAAACGTGTAAGTCATCGTTCGAAAAATTTCAATGCGTTCAATTAAAAAACAATTGTTTTTTAATATACAGCTAAAGGGAAACAAACCGAAAAAAAACTAGAAGCAAAGTTGTTTCTTTCGTTAAATTCTCAATTTATCGCCCCCTTTTTGTTAGTTAAACTTGACTGTTACAAAATAATCGAAACTAAATATAAAATAGAATAAAATATAAAACAGCGAACTACATTGGCAGTTCATTTGCGGCAGAATAAACCCCAATACGTAAAAGCGATTAAATTCTTGATAACTTTATCATAAGCCATGACAAAACTCATTTCACTCGAATCAACTTTGATCTCGGCTCGATTCAATCCTCAACTTTCGAATAGAATTAATAAAATATTAGTCGATCGAGTTGGCGGAGCTGGCTCGATTAATTAAGAGGAAGTGGTTATTAAAAAGTCGTGACAATAGTTTCGGGGAATGGCTCGAACGGAACCGCGAGATTTGGATGGAAAACGCAAACGGTATTCTCAGCCGAAAGGAGAATCAGTCCGGACGTATTCGTAACCTCTGGCACGAATGAATTATGTATCAAGCGCATTTCGTTAAGGCTTCGTCGTTCCCCCTCCGAGTTTTTGTGTTGGCGACGACGTGATGCGACGAGCCGGCCGTTGTGTCAATGTTTCATCGCATTTAAAATAACCGCACCTTCCGCGTAAGGTGCAATGTCCAAAGTCCAATGTACGACTCGATCGATAGGTACCGCTAAGAATAAACAAAGTAATCATCTTTCGACTTCGCACCAACACTCGCTCAATTTATCAATGTCCGACTTCATTTCGAGCGACACCATTTTTCGTCTTTTGCAATTTTATTGCATTCGTGATTCTATTTTTTTTATCTTTTATTTATTGTGTATATATATATATATAATTTTTTTTCCTAAAGTCAATGATTTTGTTTGTAGCAAGTAATGAAAGTAATGAAATGCAAATACGAAATGAAGTTGATTTTATCGCAACTTCTTCTCTACAGAATTAAAAATCTTTATGACCATTTTAGGATAATTGTAGGAATAATGTTATTCCTTGAAGTCTCTTTCATTTTTATAAAACTTGTCGACGGATTAATTTAAATAATTAAATATTGCTCGAATAAAAAAATTCCAAGTAAAATTCTCAGTAAAGGGTAAGTAGAAAAATAACAACCCGGGGGTTCATAGATATGAATTAAATAAGGACAACATAAGTATATGGTTATATATGTCTATCGCATTTTTATACACGAATCAAAGCTATTCGAAATTTTATTTTTTGAGTTTTAGGATACTTTAATATAAATGCTTTATAAGTTGTCATATAGGTTTTAAACTGTGCTTAAAAAAAGTAATTAAGCTCGTTATTTGAAATGAACTTTTTCTTCAAATAATAAATTACTTCAAAACGATCGAAATATATTTTTAATTTTACATAAAATATAATATTCATTTATTTTAACAAGATAGAAGAGAACATTGATTTATTATATTTTTTTTTTTAATTTTAACATTGTCAATATTTTACTTTTAATTAATAAATATTTATATATATATATATACTTGAATAAAAGTTATAAAGACAAATTCAAGAATGACTCGTATTTAGCAATGACAGCTACACTTATATAAGTGTAGCACTTGTTATTATAGTGTAGCACTTGAAGGTTTTAGTAACTCTCTGAATTCTGACGTTAGTGCAAATACCCCTCCATAACAAGTTACACTTCAATAGAACAAATCTCTTTTAATTTTTCCTTATAATATAATGTGGTAAAAATTATAAAATACACTTTACTTTCTGTGTAGTATAGTAAGTGTAGTAAATAGTAATCAATTTCTCTCGGTGTAACTTTCGGAATAAAAATAGTTCAAACTCCGCATAAGTATAATTAGAAAGTACCCAATTGTAACCCAATTAATTTGTAATTCAATTGACATTTTACGAGTCGCGATTAACGGTCATAATAAATTCAATCGCGTTATTGGCTGCCACGAAATGTGCGAACCCGTTGCATGAATCATAGCCGAGACACGTTTATGCAAACAACGCGGGGCGGCAAAGCCCATTAGAAGAAAGAAGAGCTTGAAGTTAAATATTCGCAATAATAGTTCGCCGTTAAAATTAAAGCAGTCTCGCAGACTGGTGCAAGCGGAAACAAAAGAAAATCGCGCTCATAAACCGACGACTAAAAAACACTTTCCACTTTAGCTGAATTCAGCCCGAAAAACACATATCGATAAGAATGAATAAGAAATAAAAAAACACGGAAGTGGAAAAAATGAGAAAAAATATAACAAAGGAGGAAAAAAGAAGCTTGGCGTCGATATTCTTTCAGCATGAATTTCCGTTCGCAACTCATGAGAAAGATGAGGTACATCGGGTGAATTTTTGAGAACCTAAAAAGAAAGTTCCTTTTTTCTTTTTCCCTTTTTTTCACTTTTTGTTGTCCAATTTGATTCCGGTATCTTGAACAGGACACGCTTCAATTACCCGACAGTGTTCCCCGATCAAAATTTGAATTTATACAAAAGGATTGTAATCGCGTTTATTACGATCTTTAGATTAAGTAGTCTTTCTAAAGTATTCTTTAGTACTTTTTCAAGCTACTGTTTTAGTTTAAAAATTTAATTTTTCAGCACAAATTAAATAACTTATCATGTCAATTTTACTGCTCCTTTAATACTTTCTATTTTCCCTGACGTTAATACATTTGGCGTTCATAAAAATAAAACTATCAGTTCTATTTTTCTCAATGTATAAATTCTTTTCCATCGTGTTGTAGTCTTTAAAAGGATCGCCGTTGGGTGCGAATAAAATAGAACGATTTGCGAATGACATACTGAGAAGAAAATAATAGGATAAAATAATAACTTTAATATTAGAATGGGAATACCTCAGAATAATAAGGATTTTTTAAATCAAATATAATAATAAAGATAAATGTTTGAAAATGAATTTTTAATTTCACTTTTTAAGGATAGATTTTTCAGCAGAAGAAGCAAAATTGAATCAAAGTTAAATTCTTCTTTAGTGACAAGAAACTCTTTTGAAATAAAAGAATTCTTTTTATATATAGAAATTTTTCTTTTATCAAAAATTTATTTGTGTCAAAAGAATACGTAAATATTTTAATAGTAAACATTTATCTATTATTTTAATTAAAATCTCTCGTACTGAGTTTTACTCAGTCGCAAAAATTGTATTCAATATAATTAAACATGTAATGGGAAAGTTTTAATTAATAATTTTAATGAAAAGTCATTGCTTTTAATAAGAAATAAATAAATCGCAAATTTTTATTTATATTCCTGAATAATTTCAAAAACAATATTAACTTTATATTCTATTTTCTACCATTCACAGTGCATAATACAACTAATAAAAACGACAACAATAAAAAACTAGTCCTTTTTTGCTCATTGCATATTATCCGCTTACACTGAGATAAATTTTACGTTAAAAATTATAAAATTGTATCAAAAAGTGGAAACAAAATTTGTTTTCGTGTCATATTTATTACATATTATAAAAAAAGTTCTTTTTATATTATAAAAGTACTCTTTTTACTTAAAATGACTGACTCTGTCCCTACAATTTAAATGGGGTATAATAATTTTTAACATAACTTTTTTCTGAACGTCTAATAAATTCTTTCCTCATCTTTTTGATAAATAAATTATGAAAATAATTTTCATTAAATTTTGTCCTTCCAATTAATTAAAAATGTAACCAGAAAAAAGGTGCGCCAAAGTTTTCTCTTCAATGTTTGATTTAGTCTTAAAGTACTTTTATTTACGCTTTGTGAATAAACGAAGCTTTTTCATTATTTTCTGAGTCAGTTTCCTCGCTCTCGGAATTTTATTATTTTTTATTTGACATTAATATTTAATTGAATAAAAATTTCGTCTGATGTTCATATTACTTTGAAATGCAAAATATATTCGAATTTTACGACAAAATGCGACTCATATTTATGTTAATTTAGTACACAAATTTCTCTGTCCCAATGGTTGCTTACAAATGAAATATTACTATAAAAAATTAAATATTGCAGTCAGCCCTTTTAAACAAACAAAATAAATTGAATCGAACGGAAATGTATCACTAACGTATACTTTTTATCACTTGGTAATACATAAAAAATAAATATCTATTTATACAAAATTATAAACTTATTTGAAGTTATTGTAATGGTACCTAATCAATAGAATTCATTCGAACTACTGCATCAATAAAATCGCTGAAATTATTGATAGCAATATTTTTCCTAAGTTTTACAATAATTTGTTTTATAAGAGAAGAACATACATTAAAAATTACCATTATTTGCATAATTTATTAGGGTATTACAGTTAATGCAAAGTGCATTTAATGTTTCATAATATTAAATAATTATTAAATATAATCTTCGTACTTCGAAATTACGTCGAAAAGTATGGACTCTGAAAGTATTATTCTAAAGTATCTTATTATTTTTAATAAATATTATTTTTTACTGCCCTTAAATCCGATAATATATTGCTGACTGCAATATCAGAAGATTGCAAATAAAATTTGTAATCGCCCGCAAGAGTTTTAATTGTATTTGCAGAATTCTTTTCCTTTTTTAAACGTCTAGATAAAGTATTAGATTGCATTCCTTATCTTAAGAGCACCCCGCGTGAAAAAAAATCGCCTGGAGATCAACTGTAAACGGTCTAGCGACCTTTGACTGAAAAGTTTCTTGCTATGGTCTGAACATGGTTTTCAGTTAATCTTCGGGCAATTTTTTTACACGAGATCATGATATTATTCAAGTAAATTTTTCAATTACACACAGAGAGCAATGAGTGCTCCACCCCACTTGGGTGCATTTAAAAATTAACTGAACTAATCTGATACGACTTAAGGTTCCGCAATCAAGGGGCAACTTGAAAAAATATTAGAGTACAGAGAAGCAATTTTAAGACCCAACTTCTCATTAAGCTTCATTGGATGATTAATAAAAACATCAAATTATAACAGATCACTTTTCTCGATGCATTATTCAAAACCATCAATTAAAACATAAAAGAAGAAGGAAAAGGAAACAAAAAATGGGGCAAACAAAAACCGCAACAGCTGCGGGTTGAACAAAAATCGCAAGTGCAAATTGTTTCAATTGCTTTCGACTGCAAAAACCGTGCGCCGGAGAAGAGCGAATAAGCGAGATATTTGATCTGTAGTCCAATTAAATTAAATTGCAGGATGTGCGCGGCGAGCGTTCGGTTTATCGAGTTTCGAGATGATAAATTAGCGATAAGAATAACAGTATTTACAATAATTCTCGTGGAGCGCAAACTTGGCCGTAGTTGTCGTATACTTAATCCGGCCGAACTTACAATTAGTTCGGCTGGTAAAGTTCGCGATTTAATGTATGTTTGGCCGGACGAAGTTTGCGCCCGAGTATTGCGCCGGTGAAACGTCATCGGGCGCGCGCCGGTTAAGCACACGACCGAGCCGCGTGACATATGTATCGCTTTTATCGCGAGTTTCGGCAAAATTGCCCGGCGTCTAATTACGTCTCGGTCGGCGATCGAACTTGCATTGATTAACGCGGCGCAAAAGAGTTTAATCATTAAAAATAATCGTAAACGGGATTCGTACGTTATTTAGCGTGGGAATTTTCAGCAGAAACACCTCATTAACTATGTACGAGCGCGCGAAACGTCGGATTTAATTGAGAGTGCGAAAAAATAGATATGGCACTCGAACCAATTGCGCCGGATTAAGTTCGGAATGAAAAGTAGAGTTTAATTCGGTTGCAGACGGTTAATCGATTTTTTTGCCCTGACTCCACGCTTCTTGTTGTTATACTAGGCAACAACGATAAACGAAATTAATTAAACGTTATTTAAGGGGATTTTGCTTTCATTTTTTTTTTCTAATTTTCCTCTCTTTTTTTTTACTATTTAAAGAAATACACAAAACGAAAGACTGTTCCGCCAAAAGTTCAATAAATGAGAGTTTACCGTCCGGTAAAGTTGGAAGGAAATATTTTTAAGCTCGAGCTTGTAACGAAGCAATGAGTAAGAGCTCCGAAGAATTTGCAGTTTTACAAATTGTTGTTTCCCGCATTATCCATTATTTATACGCCGTTCCGTAGGAAATTTCGAGTCGGGATTATTACATTTTTCGGATGTTTCAATCGAAACATAGTTATCGGATAAAATTTGCGTCTGGAAAATATTGTTTTTCAAGGCACAAGATAAAAGTCGCCTAAACTCACATTTAAAACGTAAATATGGGAAAGACAAATACGTGCGCGAAACAGCAATTATGTGCCAGGTATATTTTGTATCAGAATATTTTGCGAATAAAAAAGAATATCGAGTGTGTTATTTTTAAAAAGTTCAATTTTAGTACATCGAGCGTCAACTTTATGCCAAGCTTGGCCCATTTGGGTATTACTAGATATTAAAATAATGTCCTTTTATTCCCTCTGGATAGAGAACAAATATTTTCTCTATTCGAAAATGGGAAAGCAAAATTTATTTAACAATTTTAACGTAACTTCATAACTTTACACCCATATAGAAAAATCAGTACTAAGTCAGTACTGATAATCGGAAAAGAGCAGGCCCACTATTGGCACAAAATTATTTACTGCTCCAACTATTACTATAAACTAAAAATCTACTATAAACGCGCGATAAACAATAATTTCACGGAAAACAAGCGCATATAATATATAGGACCTGTAAATTCGCGTCCGGTCAATCCGAAAACAGTAATCATTGCCCGGGACAGGGGCAATCAATAATATATTAACACCGTCATAATCACAAACAAAATTTCCCCGCACTGCGCATAAATCAAACGAATAAACTCGTTAGTTTTCGCGCTTGTAAAATTTGAAGAGTCATTTGCAGTAACCGTATCTTTCCCAGCTACATAATAAAGTCACGCAGGAAGAATAACAAACTTAAAGCTGCCGATCATAAAACTTGCTTTAACATTGATGATGTGTCGCGAAAGCGATATTTATTCCGAAAAGAATTGCCACGCCGCGTAATAAACTTGAACTTTATTGTTAATTCAGTTAATATTTTTATGTAACGAGGAAAGTTTAATGCGGGTGCTTGAAAGTCCCTCGCAAAGAAGCAATTGTGCATCTCGCGTGCGCGCGCCCACTATCGGACCCTTCGTTGCAGTTTACTTATCATTAATTATACACGCGAATATAAAACTTATCGCGGCCGTTGTTACGCACGTAATTGCACGCGCGTTATCGACGGCGTAAAACCTTAATCGCTGGCCCAATTGCGCTATTGAAAAGTGAGTTGAACGGGGACAAAGAGTAACGTCCAGTCAATAATTCATCACGCGTAAATGCGGTGCTCCAATCGGGCCCCCGGTCGAAAGAAGTTTACTCGAGTTTTTCTTTTTTTTTTTTCCTTTCTTTCTTTCCAGCCGATTTCATTTTATGATATTAAATAATACTTTGCGCACTGGCAATGTTTTATAACGCAAATGTAATACACTTCCGACGACACCTTTGCACATAAATTTCGCCAACTTCGGCGCCGTCGATAAAAATCACATTCATCAACCGGGGAGCCGAATCAAACTTGATTAAAAATCGCATCCAGACGCGAAAATGTCGCGGCAAGTTCATTATATTAAAAAAAAGCACGGTTCGGTGCCGCGAAAAAATATGCGACTCCGATTGTATAAGTAGATCATCGCCTGTAAAACAACGCGCATTCGAACACCGGTGTCGGTTTCGATTATACATATACCCATGTAGAAATTGACAAACGGCCCAGTACTGGCCCACGCTTGGCAACCGTTGGCTTACCGTCGGCTACGACGGTCGGCTGACCGTCGGTATGAAACACCAATATCACGTGGCCCAATGGTTG
>JABFPN010007347.1:0-10414 GCA_022817305.1 Leptoteleia sp. ZL-2020
AGTCAAATTTGTATAGGTGTTTTGAGTAAATGATTTTGTCAATCCGGACAGAATTTCCGCGTTTATTTGACCAGAAGTTCGTAACCATATAAGTTTATCTACTATGTCTAAACCATTATTTTGCGTGTATCGCATATACACTGAGAGAAAAAATAGTCGTGGTAACTAGCAAGGTTAGTCAATTTGCGATTCAACTGTTCTTTAAAGTTGTGATGACTAGTTTTCCGGTATTTGCAACTAGTTTTTACGGTTAATACAACTATTTTCTAATGAACTGTTGTTTGTTAGTTGCAGCAAAATAATAACATTCAGTTATTACATGTCAATAAAAGCAGTCAATAAATGAAAATCTATAATCTAACATTTTTTTTATACATAACATCCAATAAGTATGGCAAGAAAAAGATTAATTTATCCCCATTGACAAACTCGATATTATTATCGACGTTATCCAACGATCATATGATAGGCTGTTTATAAGTTATGTAATTAATTACAAAAAGGGACGGATAAAAGGATTAATTAACCCGAGCGATCCACGAAGCGTTTCAATATAGTTGCCGCGTCAACAGAAAAGTTTGGGCCCAGGGTCTCCTACGCATTCGATTCGCACGACGTTTCAATAAAGATGCAAGGTGATTTACGAGGCGATTCCTTAATGAGATAAGTGTATGATGTAATCGGAAGAAGTTTATATCATTAACGTGGCAGCAAGAGTCTCCCGGCTATCGTATTATATGAAAAACTAATTTATCCGAGACTTTGATGATCGGTTAATGTTGATGTGCAATGACACTCTTACGTAAATATGTTGTATATTTGACGAACATTGCAAAAACATTGTTGTTTCGAACAATTGGCTGTAAGGCGCAGTAAATATCACGGCTTAAATAATTACTGGTTCCCCTAGTAAAAATGAAACATACACTGAGAGAAAACATGATAGTTCCTGCAACTAACTAATAACAGTTCTTTAGAAAATAGTTGTATTAACAGTAAAAACTAGTTGCAAATACCAGAAAACTAGTCATCACAACTTTAAAGAACAGTTGGATCGCAAATTGTCTAACCTTGCTCCTTCAGGCAAGTTTGGTTACACATGAAGTTATTAGTAAGGCAAGTGCAACCAATATCTTAGACTCTACATCAATTTGTAAAACTGCAGTGTCTTTGAGTTATTTAATAATCATCTCCATAGTGGGAAAGTTAAATATTTCATTAACACCCCCATCATAAACTTTCACAAACATCTTTCAAAATCAATTTTTTTCATTTTCAGTAAATTTCTGATAATTATGATTAATTTTAACTAATTATATAATATATATATATATAATTATAACTAACTCATGAAAATAAGTAACGTTTTTTTGTCCTTTTTTGTATCTTACAGTACATATATTTATAGTTAATAATATATGTTGACATTTCTACAGTAAAATGTCTCCAAATTTTTAACATTCAACACGATGCGTCTATATTAATAAAATCTAGAGTACAGTTTGATATTACAATTTGTTTTATATATTTGGTATTACGCACAAATTTATAAATATTATAATTTTTTTCATTCCTTTATCGAATAAAAAGTTAAATTTCTTATCTTACTTTGTTTTGTATGTAAATAAAGTCAATTTACGCCACTGTTTAATTTTGTATTTAAAATATGTTCACGTAAAATAATATAAATTAAACGAATTATTAAATACACATTAGAATTGATAAGAAATTTAATAATTAATATTTAATTGATTTCCAACACTTTTGTATGATATTTCATCTTAATAAGTAAATATAAATAACAGCTAATTTTGTATTAATATAGCATTCAACATCTTTGTTATTTACTTCGCCCTATAAGTATATTATACGAAGACTAACTCGATGCTATAATGTAGGTCACACCGTAATGTATTGTATTTTATAATTAGTAGGTTTAATATTTAAATTAAAGTGCAGTCATTACGTTTATAATGCTGAAAGTTAATTAATTGATTAATCGATAATTTAACCCATTGGTTAATTGATTCAATAAAACCTGAATTATTCTGTTATGAACAGATAAGCGAATAAATAGAACGACAAGTGGGTTTAACATACGATTTAAAAATATGTTCTATACATAACCATATGTAAGATATACTTACCCTGAATTATAATTGCGTATTAATATAATATCTGCAAAGGGTATGGAGATAAAATAATTAATTTATTTAACGATGAATCGAATGGTTTAAAGTTTAATTTTAATTTGCATATCTTTGAAATATTTATAAAAATATTGAATTATTTTAATTATGTAAAGATTTGAGAATTGCAATTATAAATAATATTTATTGAGTCATCAATATCACGTTAAAGGAAAACGACCACGTTTGATTCTACAACCATTAATGTGAAATTAACATTTTAAAAATGTTCTCCACTGGTACAAAAGTTGAGGGCATAATTAAAGTGTCATCGTGTTACATGACTTTCTTGTAATGAAACGTACGAACGCCCGGAAAGTTAAACAGGAACGTTAATAACAATAATCAATCATGCAAGTTCAGTGATAACATCCCAAATAAAATGCGGCAATACCGTCAAGTAGGAAATTCGGGTTTTAAAACTTTCTCTCATTCTGCATCGCCCAAGGCCCTTCGTGATGCTCATACGAAATGCAATTACAGACCGACGATGTGTATCTACTCAAATATAAACACGATTCGATTAAATTCCTGTCATTATGACAACTTTATTATTTCAATTAGCAAGTCAATTTTTAACTACCACATATATTTACAATTTATACATAATATAATTTATAACTGTACAGTTTTATTATGCGAAAAAAATTATGGTTGATATTTTAATAGCCGATTTAATAAATCGTTGATGGAATTAAGTATATGTTCTTATATGTTTTAGCAATTTCATATATGAGAGAAAAATTTTAAGAAAATTGAAATTTTTCTTTGCAATTTGAGGACATGATGGACAATGTTACAAAAAGTACAATAAAAAATTGTAGAATGTATTCAGAAATTTGTAAAAATTAAGTGAAAAATTATAATATTTACGTGCTTTATGAGTACATTTTTTTAACTTATATATGGCAATAATTGATATAATATTCTAACCATGTACACGCAGAAAAATAAAATAGTTAATATTCCCATACAAAATTGGATTTTAACCCCAAAAGACAATTTATAAACATTCTTATGTTAAATTATGAAAGAAATACTTTAATAAAGCATTTATTCCAATAAATTTTTAAAAATTCAATAAATTTATAGGATCAAGTATTTTATTTTAGCATTTATTTCATATTTTATTATAAGTATGTTCATAAATTGTCTTCTGGGGTTCGAATCCAATTTTTTATGGTAAAATTAACTCTTCATTTTTCTGCGTGTATAATTTCAATTGTTTCCTTATATTGAAATTATTATAATGTACGAATTAAGGAAAAACATATATTTCCATATATGTTTCATTTTTATTAGGGTAGTGGACTCTTTGGCCTAATGGACAAAGTATAAAAAAATGTTTATCAAAAATTAGAGTTCAGTTTGCTAAAATTTGAAATCTCCTAGATTTTGAATTTTTTATATTCATTCTTTTACACAATGCAAATTTAACACGCTTTCGTGTAACATTTATGAAACTTCTTATTTACTAAATTTGCATCTATTTTATCAACCAGTTATGATGCAAATATTGTAATAATAAGAATATTTTTTCCATTTAAATTAGATTTCAAATCAGAAAATGAAAGTCAACTTAATTCCCCGCACAGTTCCTCTGGTGAAAAACGAAAATTTGCATTACATAAATGCATAATTCGTTTGAAACTGGAAACAAAATTACCCCTCCAACGTTACCCTCGCCGAGACTCTATGAGGCGACCATTCGAATGTTTCCGGTTCGTGCAGTTGACCTTGCGCGTGGAACTTCTCATAGCGGTATTCGCGAAATTCATGTCAGACATTTGCATTGTTTGAAGAAATATTAATAGATGTCGTCGTTTTGTATTCAGATTATATATTCAGATCATGTAATCAGCGTAGTAAATTACGCGAGACTGGACTGTTATATCTCGTCGTGAAATGGACGTTATTGCGGGATTAAATTTCAAGTTCCCTCAGCGATAACAGTAGTAAGCGCATTTTTAGTGAAATAAAACGTTGACATTCAAGAACGTTTTGTCAAGTGATTTTTTATTCAGAATATTTTCAGATTATCGAATTAAGATTTCACTGAAAAAATTGACGTCGTTAGATTTTCTTTTTCAGTATAAATTTTGTATGTGGTAACAAAGGAAGAAATGCTGACCGTTCATAAGCTGTAAAACCGAGAATTTTTCTAAATGGGCTAACTCGATAACTGAATGTTCTTCTAATAATCTAGAAGCTTCTCCATTTATTTATTATAAAAATCTTGCTTTTTGAATATCTGAATACAAATATTGTATAGATCAAATGTTGAAATATTTTCACCCGAAAAATGTTTCAATTAATGACCCCATGTTTTTAGAGAACGTTTAATTAAACAACATCGCCTCGACGCAGCGCAACTCATAAAATACAAAAAGCTCATTCCAAAATTTTAATTACGCCGTTAGCAACTTGACAAGATTAATATGGCAGAAATTGCATAAAAACATTCTTGCCGACGGTTGGAAGAGACCTCTTCTAGCGACAAGGTGCCATTAGATTTCTTTCCCTCTTATACCATAACCTACTTTATGCGAGTAGCTTCTATTGCGCGGTTATCACCTAAGGCCATAATGGAACACTGGGACAATTCTCCTTTTCCCCTAAGATCCGCCTTTTTGCCCCGCTCGTTTTTAAGAATTTATAAGGGCTAACGAAAAGGAAGACCCTAATAGCAAAAAATATGGTACATTCTGAAAATATTCTGAATATACCAAAGAAATATTCTAAGGAATATTCTCCAGAAATATTTCTGGTGTATCCCTGGTTGATTTATGGTTTTTTAATATTCCAGAAATGTACCAGTAATATTTCTGGAGACGGACAAGGGAATATTTTTGACAAATATTTTTGGAATATTCTGGAATATTTCATGCCATTAGGGGAATAAAGAGTTCTACTGAAACACCACCGCTGCCATTCCGGTAATTGGATAATCCGGCCGTGGACAGCCGAAAGAGGAAATTCTTCCGCAATCATAACTTCCGTGACAAAATTTCTCGCGATAAAATCTAATGCTCGTTGTTTTGAAGTTGCGATAGCGGTTTTCTGACACTTCCAGTTTCGAGGTACATTAATTAGCTCGCGGTTGTCTTTTGGAGAAAGTAATTAATCTAAAAGTTGATAAAACGAGCGGGCGTGCGTATTTTCGACGTCGAGGAAGGAAATGGTTTGTGGTCTTGGAATGTTGCTTTTAATGTGCCGTGCGGTTGAAGCACCGACAGTTTTGATAATTCCATGAAAGTGTGCATTAATTTATTATTATTACTTCCAGTGACAGAATACGGTGACTTGTTTATCATTAACAAAACTGATTATATGTAAATATGTGCGTGGGGAAAAATAAATTTAAAAAAAGGACAAAAAAGTTGAAGCAATTTACTAACTTATATTAGTAAACTTCACATTGAACTTGTCGTTAAACTAGACTTTGGCCGGATTTATTATCGACATTTTGTGATATTTAATCCTAGTTCGCATCGCTTTTTCTTGTTTATTTTCAAAACACATACTATTATAATCTACAATACTTTCCTAACATTGTGAAATGGCTGCCTGGTCGTTATATTACAACATTATTATCCATCTTATTTTTATATAAACGAAAACATCAAAGCCAATACTGCAGGGCTGCTACCTACGCTTTGAACATTATCTTAACAAATGAATTAAAACAAAGTGGTCTCATTATTTTACCGTCCGAGCCTTTCACTTTTATTACCAAAGGGAAGCAAAAGCGGCGAAGCAGCGAACAAATTAAAAGATAGCGGAATCGTAAGAAGAAGGCAGAGATGAAGTTTTAATTAAAACGAAGAGGAGCTAATAGCTTGTTTTTGTCCCACCGGCGATGTCGTAAGCAACGAATTTATCTTGACTCTTATATACAAGACGACGTATGCAAAATCTCGCTCCCGAACTTTGTCATCGATGCCGGGCGTGCGCCATTGTAACGAGGAAAAGGGGCCCATTAGGTCGATGAGAGGTGCACCGCAGCGCACCATTTTTACCGTCCCCTTTCTGCAATAATGCGTCGTTTTTGCGCGCTTTCTAATACAACGTGACCGCGCCCGGATGAGTTTAATAAGGCTTTAGTATTCATGGCCCTAGCGATAACCTCACAACAGTGACGACGCCAAGCACTCCTTTACAATTCACATTTTTCTGCCATTTAGACGATGCACGTTAGTTTATTGTGCGCGTCGGTAAATCGCCATGAATATTAAACGACTGTACCTATATCAGCGCGCGAATCTGCTGAAAACTCAAACACTTCGCGACACTAATGTGGCCGGGGTAATTTTATAGGGCTGCGATGAATATTTCCAAAATTCATATTATCCACGTATACATTATTATATCAGAGAATCATTTTATCTAACCTGCAATTTATCGAAAAATCATTTCATCTAAACGTCATTTCACTCAAACGCTATTTCATCCAAAATTTTAAACATGTAAAACTCTTTTTATCCAACATAAAAACTCATTACACCGGCTTGTTCATCAAAACAAGACCTTTATTTATACATTAATTATCAACGCGTCAATTTATCTAAACGCCATTTATGAATTTTGGATGAAATGGCCTTTGGATAAAAGGCTAGTATGGATGAAGTGAATTTTGAATAAATTCAGCAAACCACATTTTACACATCATTTATTATATATGCGCCTACTTTCGCTGAATTTATTCAATTCCGCCCACGATTTTGACCCGCTGGTGACGGAAATGGCCAAAACGGGCTTGAAGATGTAGATGAACGCGTGGCAACGGTGGGTAATGGACGTTGCGGGTGACAGAAAGTGTTTTTCGTTTCTCACCAAAGTGTGCTTTTAATGAATGGCACATTTGCACCGAATGTTAGTTTGAATAAGTCTGGCGCGTGCTTGCCTATGTTGTGATAAATACAAAACTGTTTATTTACATAAATACAAGAGTTTTAAGTAAAAATTCATTGTACTATTATACGAAACGAGGCTGAAATTTGTTAACGTAACAAATTTTATTCTGAGCCATTGTACACCAAAAATATATTTAAACATACAAAATTTTATGAACATTTATAAATCTTTACATGCATAAATAATTGGTGCCACCTAATAATGAACATTTTTCATTACTAATGAAAACGAAAACTGCAAACGTAAATTAATCATTGCATGAATAATTATAATACCATTTTAAACAAAGAAACTTTGCAAAGTGCATGTAATTAAATAAAATATTTAATTACTTGTCAATAAATGAATAAATAATAAAAAACGACAGTGACAAAAAGAAGATTGCTTTAAGTGTACAATAAATAAATTAAAAGCAAAAAAAACTGAGCAAATATATTATTCGTGGTAGTCGCTGATTTCAACGTAAATATTTATTTAATCACCTTGCAAATTATTAAATATGTACAATTTTTGTGTTTAACAAATCAATAAATTAAATATTTTATAACTATTATAAAAGAAATTTTTTATTAAGTTGGAGTTCTTCAGAAAACTGACTATTTTATAGCAATGTTTCCGTACTCATAACTATGTTATATTAAGACAAATAATTGCTAAAATATTCCAGATAGTCTAGTAAACATTGGATATATTTGTTTCATTTTAAAAAATACTATATTCCAATCGAGTATATTGAAAATGTTATCTTTCTTAGTAAACATGAAACATATATGGACCATATATATTTCATTTTTACTAGGGATATTATTAAAGTACATTTTACTAGACTTGCATATTTATTTACATTAAATGTTCACTATGTACAGTGAAAACAAATAAATAATAAAAATCACAGTAATTATTTCTAATATACTTGCGAAAACTGAAAAATTAGTATCTTAAATTAGTAAAAAGTATGAACATGTTGACAACCGTTGTTAGCTTTCAAACAATTATAGTCGACAAACTGACACTTTTACTAACTTGAAATGGTAATTTTTCAATTTTTGCAAGTATATGACCAGTTTACTAACAATGTCAGTAATTTTTATTAATCTTTCCTGTACGTGTAAAATCAAGTGTCCTTTGAAACTCTTCTTTTCTCAGTGAACTAGAATTATATCTTGCAGTGTTCAGTGCCATGCATTACTCAGTGTAGAAGGTCAAATCACTTTTCATATCACATGAGTACAAACATTACAGTGCAGTGTTATCCCACACTGTTGAGTTTCTGTAAGTTCTGAAATTTCTGAAATTACTTCCTGATTGGCGTAGTGGAGAACTGTCGTGCAATACTCCATATGCGATGCTATCATTGTTTTGTAAATTAGGTTTCTCCTATTGAGACAAACGAAATTGCCGAACCCATTCAACAAACTCAATTTACTACCAAACTTCATCTGCACGTATAAAACATGATTCTTCGATTTAGGTCACTTATTATAAACAAAAATTTCCAATTTGCCTTTGTATTTTTGCATGTAGAGTCAGAAAGTTTATCCAAATTGTTCGAAATTATCTAAATTACATCAGAATTACTTAATAATAAGAATAAAAATGCATAACAAAACTTTAGTGAAACACTTTTACAGAGATACATTAAAACGGAATTCACACGTAACAGTGCATTAAAATTATTCATACAGGTAATTTTCATTTCTTGGACGTTTTCAAAATCTAATTATTGATGTTTTCAAAGTTCATTATTTGTACCATACATTTGATGTTCACATTTAAAATGAATTTCCATCGCTGACATTAAAATGTATATTATTAGTAACAGTGTATGAATTTCAATAATAAGTTATTATTTATATTCGAGTATGCTAAACTATAGACTAATTTTATTTTTACACAAATTATTTTTATTCGATATTTTCTCTCCCTGTTTTGTTCCATTATTAATTCAAGCATTTAATATTTTCTTTGTGCTTATATTTCTATAATAAACAAAATTCCTTTCTTTCCATCTGTTCGCTTTCAAATGTCACGCAAAATTGTTTCTTTGAATTGAAAAGCATACTGTTATTACTCAACATCATCGAAAAGAGGCATTATGGAATTCAATCTCCGGTCTATACCATCCTGTTGTTATCAATGTTATCAATGATGCAGCAAGCGAACATATAGTGTATTTTCAGTAAACATTTTGATTTCACAGTGTATTATTTCAAGGACACCCAATGCATTCATGGACTTTGATGTAGCATAAAGTAAAACGATTTTAAAAAAAGTGATTGCTTTTTATCATTGCCCGTTCTAAAATTCTGAAGCTTCTCGTAAACTTTATGAAAATAACGGTATAAAATATTGATTGTGAAAAGAAGAAAAAAAATTCTCAACACGATATTTATTTATCCTTTCAATCCGTGTATATATCCTCGTATTACATTAAAGGAAATAAATAGAGAAAAATTAGTACTCTTTAAGGAACCCAAAAAAACATTGGGAGAATTGTTAAAACATATGGACCACATATGTTTAATTTTTACTAGGGCATACATCAAAAATATATTGGACCATGTACGAATTAAGAAAAAACATATATGTTCATATATGTTTCATTTTTATTGGGATATAAATTAAAAACTAGCCATGATTACTATAGATTATATAGATTTTTAGTCATACAAAACTACACTGAGAAAAAAATGTAGTGCATCCAACTAGAAATACTTTAGTTTGGTTTTTCGAAAAGTATAGTATAGCTCAGTTAATATATCTAAAAGGAAAAGTTATATCAATTTCTGAACAATAGTTGGTTGAACTAAAAAAATTTTTGTTGCTGTCAGAGGAAAACATAGTCCAACCAACTAAAAATTATTCAGTTGAGTTCAGTACATTGACTTTATTTTAATTATATTTACAATTTATTTTCATATCACAGCTGCTACAAATAGTCTTTGAATTATTATATTTTATTAAACTAAATTTTAATTTATGTCAAACTTTATAAATAAATACCTTGTGAATATTGCTGTTCTTAATGTTTAGTTGTCACAATTTAACCAAAAACATTCAGTACTTTCAAATGACAATGTATAAATTTTTCTTACAACATATACGGAACCATTTATCTATTTTGTACACCGAGAAAAATAAATAGCATATTTAGCAATAAATCCTGGAATACTCAACCTATACGTTCTTTGTATGTGTATCACTTATAATTTTTGGGAATTTTTTCTATACACATTGTATAGTATTCTATGTTTATAGAACTGTATGCATTACATATACTTAGTTTTTCCATAAATTATTACAGTTACACC
>JABFPN010007348.1:0-10413 GCA_022817305.1 Leptoteleia sp. ZL-2020
GTACTGAATCGGTTGTTAGCCAGTACTGAATCTGTACTGTCCCAGTCCCGGCAAACCACCGATTCTGTCGTATTTCAGCGTTCAATCGGTACAGAACCAGTTGTTAGCCAGTACTGAATCTGTACTGGTTAAAAACTGGGCCATAGTACGGCCAACGTTATCATCCCAGTACTGTGCCAGTACTGGCAGACAACAGAATCTATACAGCTGCCAGTACTGGCAGTACGGCCGCCAGTACTGGGCCAGTGCTGGGCCGTATTGTAATTTCCACATGGGTATATATATGTACGCGCTTACACCCTCCCCCAATTTGGAGTTATTTTATGTGAAATCGATGCGTTTTTGAACGCTAATTGCAATAAAAAATGAATAAAATGTCGCTCTATTACCATTCAAAAGATATGGCCAAAAAACTAATCGGTCCCTGGGAGCGCCTCTGGGTAGAGTTGGGCGCACAGAATCGGTCGTAACTTTGAAAGTATCAACTTTAGGGATATGCTCCCAAGGACCAAAAATGCCCTCAACGATGTCCAGGAACTAGTATGTTAATTTAGTTAGATTTTAATGAATTTTAATAAAATAAATAGCGGTGTCTTTAAAGTTCTTTAAAATCTAACTAAACTAACAATACTGGTTCAGGACATCGTTGGAAGTAATATTGGTCATCAAAGATGATTTTTTCGGAGATATCCTCTTCTTCTACTTCATCCTCTTCTTCTTCTTTTTCTTCTTTTTCATTTTAATCATGCATTCTCGACAATATATCGATGAATGCATCAATTCTATTATTATATACGTATATATATAATAGTCTAACATATAATAATCTAGAATGCAGGAGTCATAATCAATTCTTCCTCATCTTCATCTGCATCTTGTTCTTGTTTCTGATCTTTTGCCTCTTCTTCTTCTTGTTCTTCATTTATTTCACGCGTCCTCAAAAATATATCTATTGTCAAATGTACTTTGCGTTTGAACATAAATTCCGCAAAATATGCAATATATTTACGTTCTTATTCATCAATAATGAAAAGTGACCTTTCTCGTGCTTCTGTTGCGGGCGCAAAGTGACACATCACGCCCGAGGGCGAGCAAGCGGGCGCAAAGTGTCAACGGGCAAACAACTTCGGGCGAATATTTGATCTCTACTCATGCTTTCTAGATTATCATATGTTAGACTATTATATATATATATATATATATATATATATGTTTATAATAATAGAATTGATGCATCCTTCGATATATTGTCGAGAATGCATCATAGAAATAAAGAACAAGAAGAAGAAGCAGAAGAAGGTAAAGTAGTAGAAGAGGATATCTCCTTTAGGTTGGGTAAAATATCAACTTTAGGTTGGGGCTCCAAAAGACCAACATTACTGTGGGATTTTTGAATTTGATAGTGGGGGGAGATACCGAAATTAAACGTAACGGTTTGATATGACGAGAGAGATTAGATTTCGATCGACCTTGACTGTGTTTAAACGTATCGCGAATAGTTCTCGGTAGTAAAATATACTTTTTATAATATCCTGACTTTTATAATTAATAAAGTGATCACTTGAGACTGACGATTAGTAGAAATTACTTTTTAGTATTTTACCCCGACGTAAATTCCATATAAATTTTGGGGGCTCATCCGGGATAGAGATTGTGAAGTGAAATCACGACTTGGAATTACGATTTGAGCACGAGGTACTAATTGGATATTAGATTGAGGGTACAAACGTGATACGATCATCCAAGGCGAGCTATCGAAGACCGAAATCTCATTTGAGCGGTACATAGTTTTTCGCGGCAATTTTTGGGAAGGAAAAGAATTAGTCACGTGGCGAAATGGCAGACCCAGGATTGTGGAAAGTGGGTATGTTGAAGTCATTTTTTTCTGCAAATGGCATGGACACGTCTGGAAATAAGCTGGAATTGGTGAAAAGGGTATTAGAAGCAGATACAGAAAGAGTGATGGCTACTGAATTTGTTGCGAGGGTACATTTGAGCGATAATGTGACTAACACGAGTCGCATTATCGATAGAGAAGGACAGAGTGAGATCCAAGATGGCGAAAGGAACGAAACGGCGGAGACATCGCGGCGAGGCCTAGCGGAAAGCGCGCAGGAAGGGGCAGTAGGGGCAGAACTGTGGAGAGAGAAGAGTCGTTGGAGGGAGCGAGAGGAAAGTTTGCTTAGGAGAGAGAATGAATTACTTCGGCGCGAAAATGCCTTACTTCGAGCGGAGCAAGCGGCGCGAAGAGCGGGTATCACGTGGGGAGATGATTGCCAGAGGGGTAGCGACGTGAGAGAGGAAGGTATACGTCAGAATGGTCTGAACGGTGTACAGGAGCGAGTAGATATGTCGTTTGGTGGCATGAGTAGCAACGTGAATAATTGTGATCATGCGCGACCGGCTGATGGACGAAGAGACGGAGTGGTAACAGGCACGAATGAGCGGGAAGCCGATGTAAACAATGTGGCACATGCGGTGCAATTTGGAAATGAAGCAAGTAATGTGAGAACAATAATAGAAGGTAGGCCAACGAATAATTGTGATATTGAAACAGTTTTGTCCAATGAAGGTAGTCGAGTTCGCGATAGTGTAAATAATCGTTTGTGTATAACCGCTTTAGCAGAAATGTTGACGTTCTATGATGGAGAAATTGGTAAATGTGACGGATGGATAAAGAGGTTAGATTTTATCAAAACATCGTACGACTTGGATGATAAATTAGCAAAGGTATTACTTAGTTCGTGTTTAAAGGGAAAAGCTTTGGAATGGCTACATTCAAAACCTGATTTCGTGTTGTTGTCATTCGATAAATTGATAATTGAATTGAAATCTATGTTTGGTATTAATTCAAGCACTGTAATTTCTCGATTAAAATTTTTAGATCGTAAATGGTTGGAAACTGAAACCTTTCAATGTTACATCCACGAGAAAGTTATATTGGGAAACGCTGTTCCAGTGAATGACAGTATTGAATTGATTGAATGCGTGATTGATGGCATTCCTGATGTGCATTTGCGGAACCAAGCGCGTATACAAAGATTAGAAAAGGTTAAATCTTCGATGGAGTCATTCGAAGGTGCGATGTTGAGCTGTGGTGTAGCAGCTACTTCGTCTTCGTCAGTCGAGACCGCGAAGAATGGTATGTGTGGAACAGCTGATCGGTCAAGTAGGCGGCAAAAGGGGAAACAAAGCACAAATGTATTAAAATGTTTTAATTGTGGGCGTAAAGGACATGTGAAATCCGAATGTAGGTCAGTTAAATGTTATAAATGTAACGGAATTTGTCGTTTGGCGTGATCTTGTCAATAAAGAGAGGAATCTCAAGTAAATGCCTGTAGGTACGATGAAATTAGAGATGCTAAATTTAAAAAAACAGTTATAATAAATGATATTGAAATTAACGCGTTAATCGATACAGGAAGTGATCTTTCATTAATTAGATCGAGTGTATATATAAAGTTGGGAGCACCGAAATTAAAGGAAATTAATTTATGTTTTCGCGGGGTGGGCTCGGAAAAGCTTAGTACTCTCGGTGTTTGCAATGTTGATGTTATGATAAATAACGACATTTACAGTATCAATTTTCATATTGTATCGGACGAATATTTACGACATGAATTGTTGATTGGAGCTGAATTTTTGAAGACCGTGATAATGAAAAGTGTGGGTAATTCAATTACTATTAAACCAATTGTAAATAAACCGATTCTGGACGATGATGTTATGCCAGAAATATGTAAAATTGATGTTTGTGTTTTGACTGAAGAGAGAGGGGATAGACTAAATCACATTAAAGATAAAAGTATTAGAAATAAAGTCACGCAATTTATAGATAATTATAAACCGGCTATAACACGTGATGTTGGAATTGAAATGAAGATAATAATGAAGGACGAAGAACCCGTGCACCAGCCTGTGCGACGATTGTCGCTGATTGAGAAAAATTTTGTGGATGAGCAAATTGGTAAATGGCTGGAGCAAGGGATAATTCGACCTTCGTTATCAGAATATGCTAGTCAAATAGTTTTGGTTAAAAAAAGAAATAATGATTATCGGTTGTGTGTTGATTATAGAAAAGTGAATGAGAAAATGTATAGAGATAGATATCCCCTTCCTCTTATAGAGGATCCATTGGATGCACTCCAGAGTGGTAAAGTTTTTAGTACTATAAATTTGAGGAATGAATTTTTCCATGTTCCAGTAGAGGAGTCCAGTAGGAAATACACGGCGTTCGTCGTGCCGGGAGGTCATTATGAGTTCTTGCGAGTGCCTTTTGGTTTGTGGAATTCGCCGGCAGTGTTTCAGCGTTATATTAACGTGGTATTCGCTGATTTGATCCGGCAAGGTATCGTCGTTGCTTATATGGATGATCTCATAATTCCTGCCCGTAACCTCGAATGCGGTGTTGCAAGGTTAGATCAAGTACTGAAAGTGGCTGCTGAGGCTGCACTGGATATAAATTGGGATAAAAATTCGAATTTTTAAATACCGAGGTGGAATATTTGGGGTATATTGTACGGGATGATCATATTAAGCCGTCACCAAGAAAGATCAAGTCTGTACAAGCGTTTCCGGAACCAAAGAATATTAAACAATTACAAAATTTTCTGGGTTTAACCGGTTATTTTCGAAAATTTGTGACAGGTTATGCGAGTATTGTTAGACCGTTATCTAATCTCTTACGTAATGATAATATTTTTAAATTTGGTCCTGAACAGCGAAATGCCTTTGAAATGCTGAAAATGAAGTTGAGTGCCAGTCCGGTGTTGGTCATCTACAGGCCCGGAGCAGAAATAGAACTGCATACAGACGCTTCAAAGTTAGGCTTCGGAGCTATTTTATTGCAGAAAAATGATGAGGATCAGCAGTTGCACCCTGTTTATTTTGCTAGTGGGCGTACGACTCCAGCAGAAGAAAAATATATCAGCTATGAGTTAGAGGTATTGGCGATAGTCCGGTCATTGAACAAATTCCGGGTGTACCTCCTGGGAATACCGTTCAAAATCGTGACTGATTGTCAAGCTTTTACAATGACCATGCGGAGAAAGGATCTATTTGTCCGTGTGGCGAGATGGGCGCATCTTTTGGAAGAGTTCGAGTATGTACTGGAGCATTGACCCGGCAAAAGCATGATGCATGTTGATGCCTTGAGTCGAAATCCATTACCAGAGTGCTTGTGGATTAGCGGATTGGAGGACGGATTTTTGATGAAATTGAGGAAAAGTCAGCAAGAGGATGTTTTAATACAAAGGATTAAACAGGATGTTGAGAAGGAAATTCGGAAGGTCTATGTGGTAAAGCGAGAAATATTATATGAAGTAAATGGAGGACATCTTAGGATTGTGGTACCTGCAGCAATGCAAAACCAAGTGATACGGCGAGTACATGCATTCAATTACTGTTCAGTAACAAAAACCGAAATCATAGTTCGAAAAGATTATAGTATCCCTAATTTGAGGAGCAAAGTGGAAAAGGTGGTACGAAATTGCCTAATCTGTATTCTTTCAGAGAGAAAACAAGGGAAACAGGAGGGATGGTTATATCCCATTGACAAGGGTACTTTACCTATGGATACCCTGCATATTGACCATCTTGGACCACTGGCTATGACAACGAAGAGATATGCTCACTTGTTTGTAGTTATTGATGCGTTTTCAAAGCATACTTGGTTATATCCCACTAGGTCTACGGGAACTCAGGAAGTAGTTCAGCGATTGGAAAAACAGGCAGTGTTGTTTGGAAATCCTCGTAGGATTATTTCCGACCGTGGCTCAGCTTTCACTTCGTCAGATTTTCGCGAAAATTGTGATCAGAGAGGAATCCAACACCTATTAATTACCACTGGAGTACCAAGAGCAAATGGCCAGGTAGAGCAGGTGAACCGCATAATAATCTCCCTACTTACCAAATTGTCGGCGTCAGTGCCAGGTAATTGGTTTAAGTATGTAGATAGAGCGCAACAAATTGTAAATGCAACTATACATCGAAGTATTGGAGTTTCACCCTATCAGGTCATGTTCGGCACTATTCCGCGGATTACGGGAAAGGATGGAATAAGTGATTGGATGGACGAAGAACAGGTGAGAGAATTTAATTTGGAACGGGATGAGGTGAGAGCAAAGGCCATGGAACAGATCAAAAAAACGCAGGAGGAAAATCGTCGTAATTTTAATAAAAAAAGAAAAGAACCGCATAAATATAACAGAGGAGACCTAGTTGCAATTCGTCGTACCCAGATGGGACCTGGACTCAAATTGGCTTTCAAGTTTTTGGGGCCATATGAGGTCACCGCTGTTAAAGGGAACGAAAGATATGAGGTTATGAGAGTGGGTGACTGTAACGGACCAAGACGTACTGTAACAAGCGCAGATTCAATGAAGCGTTGGGATAATGACGAAGAATTGGATGATTCGGAAGTTGAAGTGGATAATGGGGAAGAGGCCATTCATATTATTGACGAGGCTTGAGAGCAAGCTAGTTTCAGGATGGCCGAGTTGTGGGATTTTTGAATTTGTTAGTGGGGGGCGATACCAAAATTAAACGTAACGGTTTGATATGACGTGAGAGATTAGATTTCGATCGACCTTGACTGTATTCAAACGTATCGCGAATAGTTCTCGGCAGTAAAATATACTTTTTATAATATCCTGACTTTTATAATTAATAAAGTGTTCACTTGAAACTGACGATTAGTAGAAATTACTTTTTATTATTTTACCCCGACGTAAATTCCATATTACTTCCAACGATGTCCTGAACGTGTATCGTTAGTTTAGTTAGATTTTAAAGAAATAGATTTATTCGATTTGTTCAACTTTTGAGGTTTACGCATCACCAGGTCCAGGATATCGTTGGGAGCATTTTTGATCCTTTGAAGCATATCCCTAAAGTTGATACTTTCAGAGTTACGACCGATTCAGTGCGTCAAACTCTACTCAGACGCGCTCCCAGGGATAGTTTAGTGTTTTGTCCATATCTTTTGAACGGTAAAAGAGCGACATTTTATTCTCTTTGTTGCAAAAAGCGTCCAAAAACGCATCGATTTCATATAAAAAAACCCCAAGTTGTTGGAGGAGGTAAACGGGTACATAATTACCAACCCAGTAGGAAATGTTCTACAGGCCCAGTACTGGTACAGTACTGCTACCAGAGTTACCAGTACTGGTAAATTTGTTTACCAGTACAGTGACGGAATCGTGCCAGTAATGGACTAATAACACTGGGCCAGTACCGTATAACTAAACGTACCAGTTCTATACCTATACCCTACCAGTAATCATCCAACGTTGGTCTTGCATTGAACAATTTTTTTAAATCACCAGTACTGGTTCAAGACTGGATCAACTATGGCGTTGATATTTTGCCTTGCATGTCTTACATCTGGTTATCTTCTGTTTTTGTTGATAACCAAGCTCAAACCAGTACCGGCCCTATCTCTTTACCAAAGTCTGGCTAACAGTACTGGGCCAGAATCGGCCCCATAGGTCAACTCTGGCAATTTCCCATAGGGAATAAGTAATATATTCACTAATTGTAAGAGGACAATTCATCAAAAAAAATTCATAATAATGTGGGATTCTGAAAAGACGTACGTGGCTACAAATAGAGAGTGGTGGAAAAAGCTTCTGTGTAAAAGTTCTGTAAAAGTCGGCTGTAAAAGTTTTGGAAATCAGTCTTGTCCCGAAAATCGCGCTAGACAGTATTGAGTCGAATTGATTAAATTGTATCCGCTGAATTACTTTTTTTTTATTGTAATAAACGTGTATTATATTTGTGCAATTATTTTAATTATATTTTATTTATTTATACCTATTTGGAACTTTTCCCTACAACTTTGGGCGCTCAACCGAGATCTTAAGTGATTAAAATGCAGATACTTATTATCGAAAATGGCGGAAGAATCTGATGTGGCAGTTTTCGAAAGGTTCAGTGTCGAAGAATTGAGGGAGAAGCTCTAGGACTCTGGCCTAGACTTGAAAGGAACTAAGTCTGTATTACTTGAAAGGTTGCGCAAATTTTTGGAGGAAGGTTCGAGAACAACAAGATCGAAAAGTGCGAGGGACAAGACGCAAAACCAAATGACGAATAATGACGATGGCGATGACGATGAAGATGATGACGAGGACGAAGAAGATATCGATATAGATACGCTGAAATTAAAGGAATTGAGATTCAGATTAAGACGACTTGGAATGAAAACAGCGGGCATGATGGATGAATTGCGGCGGAGACTGAAGAAAGCTATGAAAGAGACGAGCGATAAAGAAAACGACGAAGATGAAGAAAAACACGATAAAGACGATACCGATGAAGAAATTAGCAGGAGAGCAGGTACAAGAATACGTTTGGCTACCAGGAACGAGGTGGTATGTGAACATGAGTTTGAGCGAGACTCAATTCGAAGTAAGTGCAATGAAGTACAGCAGCAGATCACTTTGTCATATAAAGATGTTGAGGACACTTTAGATACATTTAGCGGTGATGAGGAAAAAAACAATGTGTGGATTGGTGAGTTTGAGGAAACTGCAAATTTATGTGGGTGGAGCGAGGTCCACAAAGAACTTTATGCGAGACGATTATTGAAGGGATCGGCACGGCTGTTTATAAGTTCTGAAAACTATCGACGTTCCTGGAGAGAAATGCGTACAGCCTTGATTCATGAATTTGGACCCAGAGTAGATAGCCATGCGGTACACCGGCAGTTAAGGCAGCGAAAGAAGAAAGTGAATGAAAGCTATAGTGAATATTGTTACCGGATGGTAGAAATTGCAGCCCAGGCCAAAGTAGAAACCAGTGCAGTACTCCAGTACATAATTGATGGTGTTTATGGGGATGAGAGCAGTAAGGTCATGTTGTATGGCGCTAAAGACATTCGAGACATGAAAGATAAGTTATTGATTTTTGAAAAAATAAATGATAAAAAGAAAAATAGAACTTCGATTAGAAAGGATAACGGTAAAATAAATCATTTAAATTCTAATGATTCTAACGGTAAAGTGTGTTTTAATTGTGGGAATAAGGGTCATGTTAGTAAATATTGTCCAACACGTGAGAAAGGCCCGAAATGTTTTCGTTGCGATAAATTTGGTCACATATCTTCAAAATGTGATGCAAATAAAGGCCGGTCTTGTAACAGTATTGAATTAAATGTAAATAAGCCGTATAAAACTGTTTTGATTCATGATAAAAGTTTTAAATGTTTGATCGACACGGGAAGCGACATTAGTTTTATGCGAGAAAATATTTACATGCGAATTGGTGCTCCCGAATTTCATAATACCGAAATAATCCGTCGGCCTGACCTGATTAAATAAAGTGTTTTTTTGTACAGTGCGCGTTGTATTATTTACCCAGTGACCCGTTTAACTAATTTGGCAAGCGTCCCCCCGTAATCTGAACGATGCCCGTCGCGTCCGTCCCTGTCCCCGTTTTGTCCCCGTTCGATGAGGCCCGGCCCCAGGATATGCTTGGCCCGCACTTCCGGCACCCTACAGGTGCGCCCCGTTGATGGCATCCGCCGTGGGATGCCAACCCGTATACCCGAGGGTCGAAAAGACCCACCCGTAACCCGTTTAACTAGATTTAGATCCATATATATATATCTTTAACAAAAAATTTCAGTTAAACTGAAAAGTCAAAGGCCAAGTACAAAAAGTTTATTTTTAAATCCTAAGTTAAATAAATTGAATAATTATAAAATAAGTATTCAGTCATCAATATAAATAATACAAAACCTTAAAGACTTAAAAGTTATTGATATCAATTAATGTGGTCAAGTACATATTAAATGTGCCTAAATTAAAATTTAAATATAAACTCTAATATACACCACTATAGAATTTGCAAGCAATAATACAAAACCTTAAAGACTTAAAAGTTATTGATATCAATTAATGTGGTCAAGTACATATTAAATGTGCCTAAATTAAAATTTAAATATAAACTCTAATATACACCACTATAGAATTTGCAAGCAATACGTTCTATATAAGAATCTACTATAATAAAATGCAACACTACATGTCGACATTGTAAGAAATGTAATGAATGCGTAAAATTTTTAACCTATAACATTTTTAACAACTTTAAATTCGTTTAAAACTCTATAAATAAAAAGTAACAATGTAATGCATGTTTGATTGAGGTACTTGGCGGCCTAATAATTCAGAGAATTTATTGACACGTTTGTAATTTAAAAAAAAAGTATTACTGGCTAGAATACTAATAAATAACTTTGATATAAAATTGTGTATAACACAGTTAATCATATTTAACCATATTTGACCATATTGTGTAAACAAAGTGTGGTTAAATTTAGACAAACTGTATCAAAAGCATAGTATACTGCAAGAGTAGTATTTATTAAAAATGAACAGCGTCCTACAAATGCTAGAGTGTATGTCGAAAATT
>JABFPN010007349.1:0-10413 GCA_022817305.1 Leptoteleia sp. ZL-2020
ATATATGAATTCGTAATATATGAAATAATATTAGTACTTATTTAAAAGAAAGATAATATATCACAACTTTACGAAAACACTTAGTAAAATATACTCATATATTTCTCTCAGTGTATCACTCATAGTATAAATAATACCACTTTTTTTATAAAACTTTATATACATTACAATTATGTCATTAATTTTACACACATACGTGTTGTAACTAAAGCATTCGAAAATATTCTACGAATTATTTACGAACATTTTATATTATAATTGAAAAATGGAACTATTAGATAAAACGGAATAAGAGTAAAAACTTTAAATTAATTAATTAGAGAAATTTTTTTCAATTGTTTCAATAATAAGCATAGTATCACTTGCACAATTTAATTCACAATTTATTAAAGTTGTTAATAATTCTTATTAATAATGAAGTAGCATTTGTAATACAAGACAGTTAGGTACTTATTCAACAGATGAATAATAATTAGGTCAAATAATAATCAACGTAACAAATTTGAATTGAGGAAATAATATACGACTACAAATCTATTAATTACTTTTAGATAAATATAATAAACACTAATAACAGTCTATATAATTAATAATAAAAAATTATGCAATAATATAACAAATTGTATAACAGACTTATTCCTGTAAATAATATGTACGTTTTATAATGCCCCATTAGCACCTACAACAATTTTATATTTTTTATTCATATTATTATGAAATGTTATGTTTCTTCTTTCTATTCTTATTACTTATAAAGTACAGTTTATTAAACAAGACTCTTAATGAAAATTATTGAAATGACCCTTATTTTTTAATAATAATGCTTTGCAAATATTTTGAAAATTATAAATAAATCGTAGAATATTTATTATATTACATTAGAATATTTAGTTATATATATATATATATTTAATACAAACGATTTTATTAATTAAAATGTAACACAACATTGGTTGTATTATGATTAGTAACGTTATATGAATTTATTATAAGTTATGATGTACATTAACATTTAAGTCATTGATAAATTGTTCAGAAATTTTCAATTTAAAATCCAATAACCATATAAACACTATATTGTTATCGATATCATTATGACTGCTGTTATTATTGTCATTATTATTTTGAATGTACCATATTTGACTGATCTTACATATATAAAACAAGGTCATAGCATATCACCTGAAATAATGACATTAATAATAACAATAGTTTGTACATAAGAGACTACGCCATCTGGCGCTACCACACCAGACAATCTCTATCTGGATCGAATTCGTGGGATTTTCAATCTCTGAAGGCAGATGTTTTAACTCACTACGTTGTATTATTATTATACCTAGATATACGAGAATTGCAATAAGAATTTAAAATAATAGAATCTTTAACCGAAAATATGATACATTTTTTTAATTTATAATAAGTGATTGTAAATCATATCTAGGTAAAGCTTTGTTCAGTTCAATAATAAAATTCAAACAGGAAATTACTTTTTAACTTTGTTTAACAAGTGGAAAATAACAATTTTCAAACCTGGATGATACACAATATTTCCTAAACTACTACAAAATAGTCAGTCTTATAACTTAGTTATCAACTTCAAAATGCTTTGAAAATGTTAATGGAACATATACTAAATTAGAGTACTTTTAACTAAATGTATTTTCAATACATTTTCAATAAATAATATATTTTCAAATTTTATGAGGATTCTTTCCTAAATTTGGTTATGTGTCAAGATTAACTTTTTAATAATATAGTATCCACAAATAATGTTAAATATTTACCAACATTTCAGTTTTTTTAAAAAAAATTCATCTTTGTATTGTTTATCACAATGTTTTCATGCATAACTTATAATAATCATTAACATTCTCTAACTGAATTCAAAGAGGGCTCTTTTGACAAAATCCAAGAAAGTATTATAAT
Source organism: Leptoteleia sp. ZL-2020 (assembly GCA_022817305.1). NCBI lineage: Eukaryota > Metazoa > Arthropoda > Insecta > Hymenoptera > Scelionidae > Leptoteleia > Leptoteleia sp. ZL-2020. The sequence continues at coordinate 1,930 of JABFPN010007349.1, forward strand.
ACTATTGTTATACATTAAATACTTAAATTCTGCGGAAATATTATTTTGACATACTCATAAAGTAATGTCCTAAGTTAGATGCTCTCAAGTTATTTCAGTGCTATTTATAATTAAATTATCAATAACTATTTAAATTTAATAACTAAAAGCTTCCTTTTTGTTTTTAGAAATAATATTTTTTAAAACATAAATATAAAATAATAACGTAAACATAAATTTGCTCTAGATTTTCAAACGAGAGGGAAAAAGTAGAACAAGTTTATATCGGAATTTTGTTTTCAAAAATATACTTCAATAGAATCTTTTATTTTCTAAGAAAATATGTAATGTTGTTATAGTAATTAAAAATTAATAATAATGATAATAAATTATAAAAAATTAAATAACAAAGAACACTAAACCATCACAGGAGTTAAAAAGTTATTTTTTTCATAGGAAGTGATTTTGACATAAAGTTATGATCATGGAGTTGGTATCTTTTTGACTTTATGTTGCTACATCATTTGATTAATAATTTTAACGAATGCCAGTCGTTAAAAACAATTAAAGACACAAATTTTGTACACCAGTTTACAAATGTGTCTTTATTATTTTTTATATAATTTATTTATTTATTTTTTTTTATATAATTTATAATATTAAACAAACTTACTCCGTGATAGCAAATTTTAAGCATCGCTTTAACAAAAATGCAATTGAAGGATTAGAAGCTTTAAAATTATATTTTAAATTGAATCATAAGCTCATATGGGACGAGGCATATTTAGAAATATACAAAATGGATAAGTGCAAACGCGTATTTTATTCTCCATCAGAAGAATCGTCGCTTACGACGTAACTTTCGTAAACATTTGAGTTATAGTACGTCTGCTTGTGAGGCTCGTAATCGACAACAGCAACGCCGTCAGTTTGCGAGCGCGCATTATACAAGTGCGGATAAAGTCCTGATGGGGCGATGCCAATGCTCATATACTTTTGAGGAACATTAATGGCCGACTGAGGATAAAATGGGATGTTTTGCGTTTCCATTTTGTTGACTTGGAAATTATTGTCTGGTTGCTGTTGTCGGTACATGTATTGCGAGTTGTTATAAAGAACGGGTTGGTACTGATTCGGCTGGAAGAAAGCCGCGGCTTCGGCTACTTGCGATGCCGCGTCTTTGCCAGCTTGAGCATACGTGTCATCCTGTATATTGTCAGAGTATGTGCAATTAATTGGTGATGGTAACATGCCCATATGCTCTTGTGAATCAACATAAGTGTGTTCGGTTTGTGTTGTATCGGCTGGCTCTTGATACGTATCGATAATTGTTACGTGTTGCGCATCCTGCTCTACCATATCATCCGTGTTACCAACCTGGATGCCGGTTGTCACGGTTGACTCGACGAATGTCTTGCCGTGCAAGAGACCGTCCAAATGGTTAACTGTCATCTCCTTTGTTACTGTACCCTGAGTCATGCGCCAGTCTGTTTCCAATCCTACCAGTTGAGCATCACCCGAGTCTGGTTCGCTGCTGGATATACAGTGTACCATCGGCTATAATCAGTGAAATTAGTTACTATCAGTGATATGTTATATTTATTATATGCACTAAGAATACGTGCAGAATATTAAAACAACTACAATTATTAAGCTTTGTCCAAAATATACGGTCGAAAAAATACTTGGATTAAAATATTAACAGACGTTAAAACAAAACTATTATTATTAAGTTTTGTTGTACTTTTTTCACATTTTAATGTGAATTTAATGCATCCTTAAACACTTTCGAACATGAAAAATGTTTCTTTCTTTCTACATAAAATTCTACTGTTAAAGGTGTTTTTTTCACTTAATTTAGATAATTATATTGATGAGTACAATATATTTATAAGTATTAAAATAGATATACCGTTGACGATGACTGATGTCTATTTGTAATCGGAGGTGCTGGAGAAGCTGCTCCATGAGTTGTTGTATCCACCGCTGGACTGTTAGACCGTTGACTATTTCCAGGACTGTGGGTGGTAGTATCCGGTGGAGAACCTTGTCGCATCAGTGTGGATTGTGCGACATTTGCCTGGTTAGCCGCTGTTTGTGTAGAAACCGAATGCCTCGCCATAAGAGGGCACTGTTGCGCAGACTTCTCAACAACTGTCGTATTACTGGTCGCCAATACAAATTGTTGCTGCTGCTGTTGTTGTTCGATAATGTGTTCAGAAGAAGGCGAATTTGCGCCGCTCTTTGGCGAGGTTGGTGACTTTCCCTGGATGATACTAGCATTCAAAATATAAGACTGATTGTGATCTAAATTAACGGCTGGTTCAATTCCAGCTGTAGTATTGGAATTTGTGGACGTTTGAAAATTTGGTATTTGATTATTTGAAACCATTGTGGTTTGCTGTTGTACAATGGTGGTATTTTGTTGAACAAATGTAGTATTTTGTTGATTTGGCGCCGAAGACACTGCAATGTTTTGCGTTGTAGCACAAGGCACCATTAAGGTCTGACCATTCATCTGAATGAATTCTTGTTGGGCTTGGATGTTTGAAGGGCGCACTTGTGTTGTATTAAAAGTAACTTGTTGATTGGGACTGACGTTCGCCACAATCGGACTCAGTTGATTTCCAAACGATGCGGTGCCATTAACAAGAAATTGACCACTATTAGGCGACAAAAATTGTGCAGCACCAGGACTGTGTTGTTGAATAAGTTTGCCACCAGTGGTTTGTGGTGCCCTTATTACCATTCCTGCGGGACCAGCTGCCAAAATGCTACCCTGCGTTGGACTAAAAATCCCATGATTGTGACTTTGGACAGGTGTCAAAACATTCTGACCGTTCACATTTTGTATTTGCAATTGCATTCCTAAATTGCCTGCATCCTGTAAGAGAGTTGCTGTACCATCCGCGGACATTACCATACTACCCAACCCAGGAACAATAAATTGCTGGATAGTCGGAAAGTTTTGCACCATGCCAGTGGAGCCATTAAGGAGATTCACTGGTTGCAGAAGATTAATTTGTTGAGTTGGTTGAGGATTTGCAATTATCTGTTGCGCATTAAATTGCGCAGAAGTGGCACTTGCTTGGCCGTTCATGACTAGTTGTGCTGGTGCACCACCTTTACCAGGAACAATGGTAAGAGCTTGTAACATAGGTCCACCGATGCTTTGTGTTTGGAAGTTCTGTTGAGCGAAGTTTGATTGTGATTGCATCAACATGCCAGCGTTTTGTTGAGACGAAGACGAAATGTGTAGCATTGAAGCCACCGTTTGAGAATTGCCTTTTCTTTTTTTGTACGCTTTCTTTTTACTTAAGGCAGATTCGGGAGACAGAAGAGCGGCCTGTCGATTAACAATGGAATTGTTAGTAGTTACGTTACGGGTTACTTCTTGGTTTGTATCCAGTAGGGACTGTGCATTTTGTATAACATTTCCAGTTGCTACTGTAAGATGAGGAATTTGCACATTCTGACCAATACCGTCCATCGTCATGACACCTGGTTGTATTAATACGGGTGTTTGAATAGTATTTACCAAAACGGTTGGTTGGCCAATTACTTGTTGAGCCACACCTACCGCAGGAATCACTTGACTCACAGCCGCTGTCACATTAGTAACCATTGGTGAGACGGATAATGGCGGCATAGAACTGGTATTGGAGATTATCTTTGGTGGAGGTGGAGCCATCACACCGTTAATTCCAGATCCAGTGCTAGCCATTATTAACTGACCTCCACTCGAAACGAGTATATGGCCTGCTGGTAAATTCGAGCCTGAAGATTGTTTCAGAATACTGGCTCCTGACGTTAAAACATTATGCACTTGTACATTTGATTGTTGCTGTTGTTGCAAAGCTTGCGATTGATTCTGTTGTTGATTTGTGGAAGCATTACTGACTTGTGGAACTTGAATACTACTGACGACACTTTGTACCATTTCTAAAGGTGATTTTGTGACATTTGAAATAGATGTCGGACCTATCGTTACAGTTGCAGAATTGGGAGATGACGTTGCCAATGACTGTTGTTGATTTTGCTGCTGATGGGGTTTATTTGCTAGTATACTGGGCAATGCAGGATTTGGCGCATTTACAGATACAGTTGCGGTGTTGGCTCTTCCAGCTAATACTGATGTTATAGTGTTACTACTCACTGTGTGCCCACTGGCCATTGTAGTAATAACAGAGGACGTTCCATTGAATGTTGGTAATATAGAAACTCGCGTAGTCGTATTTATTGCGTGAGGATGTGGCTGATAGCCATCAATAGAATGTCGTACTTTCTTAGCCGATTGCGAGCTAACTTCTGATGGGGAAGATTGTAACGGAGATACACTCGGCCGTAAGGCATCGTTGGATGTAGACGTAACTGCACAGGGAGTTGCCGATCTTTGTTCATAAAGTGGCGATTGAAATGGATTCTGAACTTGAGACTGAGAAGTAACATGAACAGAATGGGGAGTTGAAGGTTGCGAATAACTGGGTGTAGATGGTTGTGACGGAACAAAATTCTGAGGAGTCGCTGGTTGTGAGATACCGGAAGTTGAAGACGTTGGTGTCTCCGAACTACCAGGACTGTTAGTTCCCACAGGAGAGCCATGACTTGTACTGATTGCACCGCCCTGAATAGGTCGTGAATCAATCTGCGATTGTTGTTGTCGTTGATGGTTACTTGATGGAAATTTGTCACCAAGCGTCGAAGAAATGTCTTCTTGCTGTTCGTTTTGTAACAAATAGTGTCTTTGCATTTGGTGCTTATCAGTCGTACTGACGCACCTTTGATACGACGCATCAGTGTCGTTAGGATTATTGACAGGAGTTGGGGTCATACTGCTGTGCACGACTACCGGCGATGTAGGATGATTTTTCATTGAATTATATACGGATGTACTCGTTGGACTAGCGACAGAGGAAGGCTTTGGTTGTGGAAGATATGATACTTTCGACGAATCCATCATCGTCACTTGGGAACTACTCACGCCAGTCTGTCGAGATATTGTACTATTCAGGAGCGCGGTTTGTTGTGCCAGATACCCGCTAGGGTCTTCGAGGAACGAAGGGCCGTTGTTATTCACTGTTGACCCTATTTGATTAGTGCTCGTGTTTTTGTCGACAAATTCCTCAGCAGGATTTTGCATCGTCGGCTCGGAGCTGAGTTGTCGTTGCTGCTTCTTGACCATAATTTTGCCAGCCTTAGCTTTCTTTCGTGCCACTTCGTCTGGCCAAACAGAGGTTTGCGGAATGTGTTGATGAAGTGGAGGAACTCGATCAAAAGCATTGCACGCTATATTCTGCATAGGCTGATGATGTGTTCCACTGTTATTTCTATTTTGTTGCCAAGGTGGCGCTCGTGGATTGAAATGCAAACTATTTGATTGGCCATTCGTTGGCATACAAGACTGATTATCGCTCGCGTGATTACTTGAATTTCTTGCCATTTGATTGACCATAGGATACTGCATTTGTGCATGCTTTGGGTCAGCATTTGGAACTTTTTGCTCGAAACTTCGTACAGGATACGGCACTTGTTGATGTTGACCATACAGCCTTTGTACATTATCATGATTGCTTTCCGCAATACCATTTTGTATAATGTGATGTCTTTGCATGTTTTGATTGTGCATAAGTTGCTGCTGTTGTTGCATTTGTTTTACATTCATATCATCGACATTTATTATTCCCTGACGATTATGCCGCAATTGCATTTCATTCATACCATTCATTACGTTAGCTTGTTGTGACATTGTATCAATTGGGTGATGATTTAACATTTGATTATTGGAATACTGAACTGAATCACACTGCTGAGAAATTTGATCTTGCTGGTGTTGTTGGGGAGGGGATTTTTGTTGATATTGTAAGTGCATTTGGAAAGGATCTTGTTGAACTTGGCTTCGTATAATATGCTGATTTGTTTGCTGTTGCTGCTGGTGGATTTGAGGTATTTGCGGATGTGAATTATTTTGTACAGGATGAATATTATGAACAAACTGCTCTGTAGAATGTTGAGGATAATTAGCGGTGAACTGTGAATCCATATCTTGGCCAGGGTGTTGGGCAACGTTATGCTTTTGCATAGGATGTAGATGCAATTGTTGCTGATTTTGTTGCATATGAAGCGAATGTTGATTTAACTGATTTACATAATGCGTCTGCTGTTGTTGCACTTGGTTAGTTATGATTCTTTGATGCTGTTGTACTTGATCATCATTTTGTTGTATTAGCTGCATATGTTGCAGTTGCTGCTGAGATTGGTCTTGGGATATATGCTGCTGCTGTATCTGATGTTCCGGCTGAAGAATAAACTGATCTGGTTGCACAACGTTACCGAAATTAGGACCCTGTTGATTCATTATCAAGGGATTTCCCATTAGCATGCCTGTCATTCCGTTGTGTGGATTCAGTCTCGTTTGGAGGTTCCGATTAGGATCGTGATTTTGTGACGGGGAGTTCAATGGCTGATGATTAATGTGTTGATTGTTTTGCTGAATCTGCAAATTAGGTATCGTGACAGGCCAAACCTGCAAAAGTTAATAACATTAAGCACTTGTCCCTACGAACTAAGTATTAACGATGAATAATGATAAAGATGAACTTACTTGTGAGCCGTTGGAAATTGTTGAATTTTCGAGAGCAGAAGTTGTAGCGGCGGCAATGGCTCGTTCCCGTTGGGCTAGGATTTGGGAAACTGATACGCCCGAATACAATCCTCCCATTCCCGTTAACTTTCTCTTCTTCTTTTTACTAAGACCATCTACCAAGGGGAAAACGAAGTATTAATGACACATTTTCATATACTATCAATATTGTAATTAAATCATTTCAAAGTACTTAAAATGAAATGGAAAGAGAGAGTGTGTGCGTGTAAAAACTAAAACAATGCTAATAATGTTTATCATATAAAAGGAAGAGTAAAAAAAATGTCGGTAAGTTAAGAGGACTGATGATAACAACCGTCAACACTTCTAAATTGGCACGATTTGCGAGGGTCGAGTTGGTTTTAATAGGGGTCTTTTATCTGCAAAGCTCACGGCAGATTATTATTCTCTGACGCGCAGCAACGACGAAGAGAAGATACCTCAAGGACAGTAATGAATCTCTCCGACGGTACCGTATAACGCCCTCGCTCCTTTTACCGTCACCCCGGCCGACCGAGCGCGTTAACCTTTAGGTGGGGAAAGGATTACGGATGAGTCACTGGAAACTAGCGGCAAACCTTCGCGTAAAACAATCATGAGGGCAATTTGAAGTTTTCTTGCGGGTTTACATAGATATACACGGGAAAAACCGCGATGGGGCCAGTTGACAATTTTCGAAAATTAGTACGCAAACAAATGTGAATAATATCATTACAATGTTCAAGCGAGTTACAAGAGCCTGATGCAGGTGACAATAATGGAATAACAGTCACAGTCAAAGGATCACTGGACCAAAAACAACTCTTAATCATCCTCGAAGTTCAACATTATCATCATCATCATCATCATTATTATCATCATGATGACGATCATCGTCATCTTTAAGAAAAATAATATCATCATCGCTGCCATCGCAATGGTCATCTTCAACGTTGAACGGTGCATTTCCATGAAGCGATAAATTGGACATTTGAGAGCGTGTAGCCAATTTCGTAACAACTTGGTGTAACATGACGACGCAAAACAAAAACAAGGGGCTAATTGACGTTGATGGCGAAATAAAGGCGCTACCTGGCGAACCGTCTGGATGGTCCCGGGTAAACCTCAATGGACCGATTCAGAGGACATATCGACTTCAATGGCTCGCGCAACGTGGTGGGACGGTTGGTTGACGGGCTCGTATGGTGGTATTGCAGCGCGAAAACCGCACGTATCCAACACGGCCGTTCCTGGGATAAAGCATCGAGGCGCTTTGGTGTTTCTGCGGTAGGACAGTCATGCGAGGACTGAGAATCGCGCGCGCGGAGTACGCAGGCGCGTGGGAAGAGGCGCGCAGGGAAGGCGCGCGCAGCAATCAAATCCGGACCAAGTAGGACCAACAGCGATCCCTCTCTTTGGTTTCAGTCTCCTTCCTTTGTCCCCCATCCGTTTTCCCTCCCACTTTGGCCGAGCGGCACCGCCACCCCCCGGCCACCCCCGCCTCCCCCGGCGCCCTCGGCGGCTACCCCCGCCACCCCCCCGCCCCTGCCCCCGCTCGGCGGGGCGCGGGGCTTCAACAACGCCGCTCATATCCTCGTATGAAATTAACCCTTATCAACGTGTCTACCTACCACCCGCCACTACCACCGCCGACATTCTACCTCCATCGCTTAGCAATGTTCACGATTCGTGGCAGCGAATGGAGAGCGGATTCTTTCTTCCTCCCGGGACTTATTGATCGCCACAGCGATAAGAAGACACGAGCTGGCCGATTGGTCTCCTTCTGAGCTTGCGGAGTCAACGAGTATCTTTCGCGATGTAGATGGCGGTGCTCCGGCGACAATCGAGCGACGAATACGCGCCCCTTCGCCCAACCTCCCCCCGCG
>JABFPN010007350.1:0-10412 GCA_022817305.1 Leptoteleia sp. ZL-2020
CACAGTCGATCCATTGCGGCAACATGTGTGGCTTATTGTGGCCAAGACTGTGGGCTCCCGCATGCCACAGTCTTAGCCACAGTGCTGCCATAGACTCTGCCACAATGTTTTTTCCACGCGGGTATGCTATTTATTTTTCTCGGTGTGGCACTGCAGTCCTCAAGATGCAAACAAGATAACACTTTTATAAATTTTTTTCTCATCAACCAGGGTTTCGATTATTTTAATTGACTTTAATAATAATTGTATTGTAATTTGTAGTTAATAGAAGAAACAATTTAAATAATTCTGTATTTTGTTAATTTGAGCATTTTAGAGTTTCTGTATTACACTTGTAGAGTGAAGATTGTCTTTTTATGTTCTTAAACAAACAACTTTATTTATTGCTTTAATTAAAGTTGATTTAATTAATTATTCAGTAATTTAATTTGATTTAAATTCCTTGAATTATATGTCTCTTCTTTTAAGATAATTTTCAATTTTAATGTCGCACATTATGTTTACTGGTAGTGCTGCATAAATTATTATCGACAATTTCAATTACATCGTATTAAACTTTAAGTTTTTGTTAAACTTTATACTTGAACTCATCCAGATGATTATTGAATGCTTTAAATTTACACGTCAAATTTACTCCTTGATAATTTAATTTTGATAATTAATGAGCAAAGTTTTTCAACGCATCAACTAATTATATGCATTTTAAATAAATTATTATTCAAATATTATTTTAACTTAATTGAATTAATAAATTATAATTGCCAAATTAATAACCGTTGCATAATATTCAATGTGCAATAATGAGGTGGATTTATCAATTAAAGTAGCGTTCATTATTAAAGTGTTGAATACATTTTGAGAATTATCTACTTGAAATCTTAATGAAATTTATGAAACATACAGCATTTTAAACAACAAACACAGTTCAATAGTATATTAAAATAATTTTATATCAGTCAATAAATATTTGTTTCTAAAAAATGCTTATTTCAAGCATTAAAGATTTATTTTTGAACGCACAAATTTGATTCACGTTTTATTAAATATATTAGAAAAATACTTATAATATAAATATATGTGAAAATATCTTACTACTTAAATTTTTTTATTTACTGTATACATTTATATTGAGTTAAATTAACAATGAAAACATGTACTTTCATACTTTCAAAGAAATATACATCGAATAAAAAAAGATACATGAATTGTCAGATACTATTGATGATTAAATTTCTATTGTACTTCATTTAATTACACGTATAAATGTAATTCAAATTAAATCAGAAATTGGTTGAAAAAACACACAAACTAACCATACATGTGATGGGAATTTTAATTAAAGCTTTTGGATAGAGAATTTTTCACAAACTGAGACATTAGGAATGTGTTTGGGTGACTAGAAATTTCATTAAATTTCGTTACTTTTCGTTTACGTAGGACAAAAAACAAATAATGTATTGCGCCCAGTGAACTGTACTTGGTAGTCTCTTAATCTGTCGCTGACTCAATTAATTTGACTCGAAGTGGGTCGTCAAGAAAGACAGCGTCGAGATGAAAGAGCAATAATCAAACATCAACAGAACAGTGCAAGTCATGTAGTTAATATTAAATCAGACATTAGTATACTAATGAAACGTAAATATGTGTTTTCAACTTAATTTCAGAGATAAATTTCGCGGCGAAATGATTATAACAATAGAATCTTTTTTAGAATAGAATCTTACAAATGTAAAATTTATTGATCCAATTTATTTTATTTACGTTTGAAGATTTAAATGAACGTTTTCTAACAACTTTACGTTCGCGAAATGGAATATTAAATAAAAACACATCTTTGCTTTGAATGAAAATAATTTCGTACATTTATAAAATTGATATTACTTCAACTTAAATTGTTCGAGGTGTTAAAGAATTTAAAAATGAAATGCTTGCATAATCGTTTCATTCGCGATAAAAAATTATTCAAGACAAATTAATTCTTTTTTTTTATGCGTTGAAAATCTTTATTGTAAACGATATTATGTATATCATGCAATATAAAACAGCCATAAACTATTATATAGTTTGCGCAAGATTACACACTTTGTACAAGGCTTGCTTAGACTTTCATATGTGAATTCTGTCAACAATAAAAACAAACGTGCACTTCAAACAGCACCTAAAATAATTTAACTGAAACGATTTTTCTGCGGTTTCGATGCTCGTTTTCGTGTTTTACAATTCTTTCAACGGTTCTTTTATATTATACTAAGCTAAAAATTATTGTTTTTCAAACGAAAAGCATCGCTAAGATATTTTTTTTTATTATTATATCACACACGTGAGTTTTTTCTAAAAGAAAAAAAATATTGTATTATATTAAAAATCGACTGTTTTGCATGTGACAAAAAAAAAGAAATAAAAACAAATTTTTTACCTCTAATAAAGTGAAATCCGAACAAGCCGCTGGAAAGATCGAACTTTGAATGACAAATGGGGCAAATCGTGGCGAGCTATTTTTGCCGCGGCGAGCAGACGTAGTCGGCGATTTTTATTCGCATCGAACGTGCCGCTTTTCGCTTTGCATCCTAGCGAATGTGTTTCGGGGGTGTATTCCGTATTATACCGGCGCATCGCAAATTCGACAGCGCAACTTGAGCGATCCGTCCCGCGGGACTCTCTCGCGCGCAATTTTCCGCGCATTATATTTCTCGCAGGCGACGTTAGTCGCGCAAGAAGAATACACGGATAACAACGAGAACGGCGAGAATCGGGGGGGGGGGGGCTTAATGTTCGCGGGAATAACGGCGTCGCAATGAAAACGACGCGTAATACACTATAAATATCGCTCTCGCGAATCCGGTTATTTTCTGAACGCGTTACAGCGCGACTTTTCGTCCCACCGCTGGGACCGGCCGGACCGGCCGACTTGCCGTAGCTTTTGCTTTTCATTCATTTACATAAGTGGTCGTTACAGCGACGTCAAGAGGTGTTATTACCGCTGTACTAAATATTATTATTATTACAGTATCAGTTACGTACGAGGACTTTATTCGGGACTGCGGCCAAGTACTTGGAGGGTGTGTCCCAGACATCTTGATTCGACGCCTTGAGTAGTATTGAGGAACACTTTACCAAGAGCGAGGTGCATTAAGGAAACGGTTATTAAGTAGAGAATTGTCGGATGAACTATCGCTCGTTTTTAATGTTCATTCCTCGTTGTTCTTGGAAATTAATAATCGCGCAAATTTACGATCTAAATTGGAAATAGCACGGGATGGAAATAAGTTCGATAAAGTGGAATACTCGAAGCTTTTTATTAACATAAAGACGTTTTCGACTTATTATAAATTGATAAATTGTGGTAGAAAATACTGTTTGATGGGAACGAAATTTAATGTTAGGTAATATAAGGTTTACCTCGCCTTCTGTTCTAGCTCGAAATATTCTCATGAGTCATGATGTAACGGAAAGTATCTTAGAAATCAACTTTTTTTCATTTGTTTCGAATAATAATTGTGTAAAAAGTGAAAAATAAATGTAACTTATGTGGAATAAATAGTTAATTAATATTAAGTAAACGAATTAAATATTATAAGACCCTGATGTGGATGGAAATCTACACTGAGAAAAATATAACAGAAAAAATTACTGTTTTAAACTGTATTTGAGCCACATGTCCGTCTTTTGATAAAAATTACCGTTTTTTAACAGGAAAATTTTCGTTTTTATCTATAAATATGACATTTAAAACTAGTGTATTTGCTTTTAAAGAACAGTAATTTTTATTAAAATACGGACATGTGGCTGAAATACAGTTAAAAACAGTAATTTTTTCTGTTATATTTTTCTCAGTGTATATTCTGAATAATATTTTGAGCACTTTTGTTAAAATAAACGGCTGAATAAACACAAGTCTAAATATTTCTAGCTTAATTTATTTCATTTCACTTCCGCTTCTGAATTTGTCAAATATAATAATAGTATTACATTGATGTACGTTTCATGGTAACCACCAAGCATCATCAGTTGGAAGGTGCGTAATAAATATTTTTTTATTTTATATACACACTTTTCTTGTAATTCTCGTTTTCCATTTTCTGTATACGGAGTAAAAAATTACCTTTCAATTATGTAAGCGGTGTATATATACATCACATGAAACATGGAATTATCCAAACAAAATTGTATGTTTTAGTCGAGCGCGAAGAATAAAAAAATAGCATTAAAAAATAGTGTCATTAATAATATGATACAGCGAAGTTCATGGTGTGAACTGATTTAATATTTTATACGATTCAAGTTTTCCAGCATAAATGATACTTAGTTTTCATTTTATTTTCAGATCCATCTACACGGGGGAATTAGCATGGCAATCATTTGACATCAGTTCGGTAAGTTTTTTCCAATATTTTTTACACTCAAATGAGACTAATTGTTCATGTCAATTATCGGTTAATGGATTTGCTAATAACTTCCATTCATATCTAAAAAGGAACTTGTAATTATAATTTTAAAAAATATTTAAACCATATTACAACAAGTATAGTATAGTATATGGTTCATAGTAGTAGTACAAGGTACATTCCAAAAACACATATATGTTTTCACTGGGCTATTAGCAGACCTGCGCATTGAAAAATACCCATTTCAACTCGAATTTCAATATACCACCTTAAAAAGAAATTGCCTGAAAAAAGGAAAGAAAAAACTACAACAGATAATCCGAGCATTGAATTGAAAAAAAAGAATCTTTCTAAACCCTATTCATTTTAATTCAGTTATAATTCATTATTATCTTCATTTTATTTATTATTAGCCGTATATCACAAATTCTTTCACGTCCCTCCCGGTGAATTCGCTATAAATTACAAGAATCAATAATTCTAGCTTGATGAATTCCTTCGTTAAAGCAATCGGATAGAAATAAATATGGTAAAAATCCGGGGCTGAAGTATAAAGATGAATTAGACGGGCTCGATCGTTCCACCTCGTCCCGTAATTCAAACGCCTTTTCCGTCCTGACGATGCATGGTATTTACATGCGCGCACTCTCTTTCTCCTTCCGTCGGCGGTCTCTCTGCACACACGACATGTGTAGGTTTATGTGCTCGCGTAGACCGTGGTCTGTGTACGCTATGCCTGTTTTATGTATTCAACGGATTCTCTGCTCGGCCAACCCGTCTGTCCCACATTTACGGCTCAACCAAAGATAAAGGAAGGAACGATTTAGGGAGCAAGCTGAAAGACTTTTCCAGCGAAAACACAAATGTAGCCAATCCCACCCCCCTGTCTTACCTCGTATTCGTTGATTTTTCCCAAGTAAAAGGTGCCACTCGAATAATTTTGCGAACGCTTTTATACCCGCAAATATTCCCCCCGCCACCCCTCCGCTCGTTTATTTAACATCCGCCCGTTTATTTGCGACGTCAATCGTCAACGTTGCGCTCGATCGAGGACGCGTAAATTTGCAAATTGATTATCAATTTTTCGCTGCAATTCGGGCAAGGGTTCACTTTTTTTTTTTTTTTTTTTTTGGACGGTAATAAGTTGCGTAACTCGGCATTAAACGGGGAGGGATTGCTATTGATGATGCGATAAAATTAATATTCAACGCGAGCTCGCGGATACCGGGGAAATTCGGAGTTTACACCGCTGCTCCTCGTAAAAGTGTACAGGGGATTGTCTACTATCGCGGACCTATCCGTAAAGTCGGCCCGCCCTGTGCTATTCCGCCGAAATAATCGTCCCAGAAACGCGCCAAATGTTTCCGTAAACAATACGGTTTACTTTGTATCGTGAAAGACGAGCTTAAAGTAAATTCATTTATTTATACGTGAGTCGTTTTTTTTTTTTCAGCGTCGCGGAATTTTGAGTTGGCTAGCTTCACGGTTTATTGGTGCACGCGTTTTAACTGAGAATAAAAAAATTAATATGTAACATTATTGTACTCTCCGGTTGGAAAGATATAGTCCATGGTGTCTGATAATTTATCACACCATTATAGTAAAGTTTTATATGTATGAAGGAATAAAATTTTATATTTTGTATGGTAATAATCACCATAAATGCAGGAAATTTTACAAAATAATACATAAAATTGTAATATATCACTCAAAAGATGTTATTATGGATATAGTAATCCATGCTTAATATGCAAAGCTCCTGTAGGGGGTGTTTCAATAATCTAGTTAAATAAACATCATAAACGATAACCTTTCAGGGTCAAACGATATAGTAATTTTGATTTATAAATCTGTGCATTGCAATTATTAAATAATCGTGGTGGGGGAGTGTATTATTGTTGATAATAATTAATTATTTTTGAGATGAAATGTATTGATATTTGAATTTTTTATCGATGAAATATAATCACCTTTTGCAAGATATTTAAATATACGACATATATGGCTGGATCTGTGGCAAACTTGTAAAACTTTATTCATACAACCGCAGATATTGCCACAGCTTTCACCACATGTGGCTTAATCGTGTCACTGACATTCCTCCGCACGATTATCGGCTTAATTTTTGCGCATAATTTAGTGCTGGCTTTATTCATCGTGACGACTCGTCAACATAATAAGCCTACGCGTTTGTATTAAAGATTTATGCGCGTACGGAAAAATACCACGCTCAAACAATTTTAATATTTATTGCATGAATTTCCAAGTAGATATTAACCAAAGTAATCGTAATATTGAATTAATTTATAAAAATACCGGGAATCAGTTATTCGCCGCGCTTCATCGATGATTTAATATATGGAAATGACTCTTAGGCGTAGATCAATTCTGTAAATATCCCATTTCTTTTAATATAATTTTTGTTCACATTTCCAATCAATCGCCCGATATCGAATGTATTAAATGTAATTAATTAATATAAAGTTGTAATAAACGTTCGGCGAATGTAAATGCGACAAAAGCGGGGTATTATTTAATTTTACCATTCGCTTGTCAATTTAATAATCATGCACTGTTTCGGGTACACAATCATATTAGATATCGTTCGAAAATAAGAGCAATGTAAAATGCATAATATCAAATCGATTCGTTACTGATTCCAAATTATCTACATTTCCATTGCAACGACGACGGATGAAAGTTCAATTTAATTACCGGACTGTTTACCTTATTACCATACAAATTTGGAAAAAATGCCCGCGTCCGCCGATCAAATTGAAAATCGTCCTATTTTAATTAAATATTCAATTATGTCCGATAGAATATTCGATGATGTTGGACGCGAAAGTTGCGGACCGCCGACCGAATATTAAATTGCGATTAAAAAACCAAATTAAAGGGCGAGAGAGCGTTGCGTTTTGTAGCCCGTGTGTTTTGTTTAACAAAACTCCTTGACTGCAAACCCCATCCGCGGTCAATTACGGCGAAAAACGAGTGTAACTTTTCAATGCGCCCGGCTCCTTCCGTCTCGAAGGCATTTTTTGAAATTAAACGTTCGCGGCGAGAATTTACCGGGACCAACATATTAAACTCGGCGTCGCAAATAAATTGCGAAATCCAAACGACAGTCGGCAGTTAAACATCGGACATTGCACTTTTATTTTCAAATTACGCCCGACCTTTTTTAGCCCTAATAAGATGCCGGAGGCAACCTCGCACTCGCTCTCCTCTATATTGGAAAATCGTTGTCTCTTAAAGCCACCTTTCTTAACCCTCCTCCCCCCTCCCTCCGTGCTCCCTCCTCCTTTTTCGTTCACGTCAAATTGTCGCTTTGCTGTCGCTGGCGAGCTAATACAAACAGCGACCGACAACATTTCCCACGTGGTCTATGAATTTGGATTGGAATTCCGTGAGGGAAATAAAGGAAAGGAACGTCGACGCTTTCGTGCGCCAACGGAAGCTTTATCCGAGCTCGGCGTTCTAACGACGTTACTGATCGATGAATTCGGGTTTCTGGATCCGCTCGAACAGTGGAAAAAGTATTTCAACCGGCTGCCTCTCCGCGTTTTAAGACTCCCTCTTTTTTCCCTTCTCCGTTTTCTCCTTCTCTCGCCCCCCCCCCTCCCCACCTACCTTCCCCTCGCATTCGAACATAACCTAACCTAATATCACACGAGTTAACTCCTAACGGAACTTAATCTAACGTAAGCTGACGCGACTGCTGGCTTCCTTTAAGCTTAATTAATGTCAACTTCCCTAATTCAATCTAATTTCTCATTCAGTCTGGTTTTACGGATTAATTCCCGAGCGAATGTCTGGATAAAAATTAGATCAATTAAGCCCGTAGTATGTATACAGTCGAAATGTAATTTACAAGATATGTGCAAATTGCGCATTTATGGGTTAATTACAGTTTTATGAGACAAATTCTTTGGCGCGAACGCGCCAAGTTAAAAGTGGGCAACTGTTTGGAATAGTTAGTGAGAATGGCAATGAAGGTTTATTACACCGCGTGTTGTTTGTTTAGTCGTGCGCGTAAAAAGAATGCGATAATGAATTGCAGCGATCGTATAAATAATTAACATAAAATTTGTATTAATGCACTTTCACTTGAAATTGATTATTCGCTCGGATTATTTACGGGTAATTTGTTTTTGTATGAAATGTACCGTGGACTGTATGAAGTAAAAATATTAAAGTAATAACGCTTTAATTTTTAAAGTTTCCGACGAAGTTTCGAAATAAAAGTCAAACTTTCCGTGAGAAAAGTTACAATTGGGTAAATTAAAATCTAACTAATTTAACTAACTTAATAATTGAAATTCGGCCGTTGCACTTTACTTGCGTTTGTCATCGAAATTCGAACTCTTCCTAAAATTTTCAGATAAAAAAATTCCGATCGTACGCTAAGCGAGAGAGAGAAAGAGAGTGAAAATAGAGGTAAGTAATATTTACGGTACATTGAACCGTAATCCTGATGTATTATAACACAACGTAAAATGTTAATAGAGTGTTTCGTATATTATTTTATGTTACTATCGAAATTTTACGTTCATCAAACAAATTTTATGTTAAACGCCTTAGTTTCTTCGCGATTATGTTTATTTTAAAAGTACTCTGCAGAATCTGCTTAAATAATAAGAAATTTTATTATCTACAATACTTGACCAAACATTGCAATCTATTTATCTGGAAAAGTTTGCTCAAATATTAACCCAATGTGTGTCTAGATATAGTTTTGCCAAGATCTGGTATCGAAAAAGTTTTAACAAATGCATAAAAAATTTATAGAAATATGACATTCATATTAATTTCGCTCTATGCAAGTAATTTATAAACTTTCCGTAGTCAGTTTTTGGGTACAATGGTGACCCCAATATTGATATGCATACTTTTTTATTGTTAGATAACGTTACACATCGTAATAGTACTATTTAAAAATAATCTTTAATCAACTTTCAATATAATATGAAGTCGATGTAATTACAGATCACAGCCTGTAATCATTATACATAAAAAATGTTGTATCAGATGAAATATAGGTGTGATAAGTTGAAAACAAATGTACATAAAAAAGAATTAAAACCCATACTTTGGTAACTAATATCATGTAAGGTATTAATCTAGATTAGCAAAAACCTTTATTCCTTTGTTTTTAATGCGGTGAATGGTGCACGTCACATTTAAAGTAAATTGCAACCGTAACACAGTAAATCGTATCTTTTGCATCCACTTGGCTGCTTTGCAACATTGCATTTCAGTATTTTATCCGCGACAATTATGATTTTATTTCTACTTTAAAAAAAACAATAAGTAGCGCACCGATAAGAAACTTATTTCAATTCATCCACACATTACACCCGATCGCGACAATTTTAAAATAATATTTATCATCGATTATGTTAATAATGCACTCATCGTCGGTATCATAGAACAAAGTAAAAAAAACCTCAGTTTAAGAAACGGTTAATTCACTTTGAAACGCCGATCGAAAATCGTTTAACAATAATAGAAGAAGAGAAAGAAGTCCGAGAATAAAGTTAATAACACTTTGATCGCAGTGTTGCGGAATTGAAATTCAATCGCATTAGGTGCGATAACTACCGAACAGTTTCGATTAAATCAAATTTAATCCCGACAGTCCAGTGACTGGGAGCGTTTAGGTGGGAAAATAAGTCAATTTCGGGTTGCGAGCGACTCGAGCCAGAGAACTACCATACCCCGAGGCAAAATTTTTACCTTAAATTTGGAGGTTCATTGAGGCTTTTTAGAGGCTTACAATTTAAAATTTATCATATGTTAAAGTTGTTCTCAATGTATGCTCCTTCGATGAATCTTTTTCCATTTTTACATCAAGGAGCACATTTTGAGGATACTTTAAAGTCCCAAAAAATACTCCCACGACCTCCTCATTTCAAGATTCCATTGACTCATGACAGTCTCAAGTGTGCTCCTTTCAGGAAATTTTTATAATAACGTAATAATTTAAATATTTTAACAGTATGTTTGTACGTATTTGTAAATGGT
>JABFPN010007351.1:0-10411 GCA_022817305.1 Leptoteleia sp. ZL-2020
GCAATGGGTTAGCGACACTGATGAATAGCGACATCCAACGGAAAAAACATAAAATAAAATGTTTGCCAAAAATTAGAATTCAGTTTGTTAAAATTTGTAATCCCTGGTTTCTTAATTTTTAATATTCTTTTCTCTCCGTGTAAATTCATTCATATTTGGTTTCCCTGTTATTAACAAATTTATTAATTCTACATAAGTAAAATTCATATTTATCTTATAATACTGATGATATTTTCGTCAAGGTGTGTTTATTTTTTTTTTATTTGCTATATTAAACGTTATGCATTACGTACGTGTGTAACAGAAAAAAGAAATGTTAATGTATTACAGATAATGCGATTCTAGTGATTGTAACCAAATAACTTTTTTCAATAATAAGATAAGGGAAATGAAAAGCAGAAAAAGAATAAGAGAAAAGAAAAAGGTATGTGTATATATTGGAGGATGAAATTTCGACAAATAAAATCTGATTATCTCCGAGATTTCACTGGTATCTATATAATTATAGAAATTCCATTTTGTTTTCTTCGACGTTCCAGACAAGATGTTCTCGGCCTTGAGATTGATTAATAACGTTGCCGAAGACGCCTGTCAAGGGTCCGTCTTAATAATTCCGAGTCGGTCCTTCAAAAATCGCGTACGTATCGCTGCATTTCGGAACAATAATGCCTCGGGGTCCCCATTGAAATGCAATAAATTATCCGGAAATGGCTAGGAAAGCCGCGCCCAGGTAAACAAGGCATCGAAAGGAAACCAGACAAGATTAGAAATAACCCCGGTCGCATATTATACCTGGGAAAAAAAAAGAGAAAAAAAAGGGGGGGACGAGTCGCGTTAGCCTAGGTCGTAGTCGAATTACGGTACTCATCGTCGTTTTCGATCGCCGACTTTCCTGGAAAATTCCCATCGGAATTCGTGCTTCGTGCCACCGAATTTCAGTCCGACCAAATCAACATTCATCGTCGAACAAAATCCGTCATTTTCCTTTCATAAATTTAAATCAAACTCGAGTTGCGATTGTCGAATTTAAATCTGCTTTAAGAATCCGAATAACTTCGAGATCTTTAGTCGAAACTTTTTTTAGTCGAAATTTTCAACATGTTCAATTTTTTATAATTATCAGCTTTTCCTTTGTATTGTAAAATTTTGATTTGCCAAGCAGTTTGATTCAAGATACTTTTAAATTTTAATAATACTGAAATTTTACAATTTTGAATTTACCGCCTCGAAGTTGGCGCGAAATTTGAATGACAATAAGGAAAAATTCGTTTAATCTTTGACTTGATGCAGAATATTTGACTTTTAGAACGTCAATGTCCGAAAGTAAGACATACAATATTTTCAGTCACGTAACGTATTTGCGGATGGACACGAGTTTGCTGAAATTGGCACGGATAATAAAGAGTTGCCAATGTTTTTGGCCACGTTGATCGTCGAAGCGGAATTTCGCGGCTAAAATTGCGATAGGCCGAGATTGGCCGAGTCCGCGTCACCTGCTCAGCATTCCAATGCAAAGGAAATTGCACATTAAACGAGCCGCGTACGAGCGCAAGCTTTCTAAATCTTTCTCTCGTTTGTCAATCAAATATCACGCGTAATTTCCATCACTCAACGGATGATTCATTCAAACGACACGCGTTGTTTGATTACTTATTCAAACGCCTGGGTTTTGTCCCGCGAGGAGAAACCGTATCCTCGAATGATAGCCGTAACATTCCATTATCCGACTTCAATTTTCGCGCTTGGAAATAACTTTGATTGTTAATGACAAATTGTCGGCGATAAAGTGCAATTGAATAAATGAATGTCACTGAATGAGAGGAGATAAAATGTAAATAGGTAATGATAAATGGTCGATAAGATAAAGACGTTTGAGAAACAAATCAAGATTTAAAGAAATAAACAGGAAATTAATAACATTTTTCGGCTTACTTTTTTTTTAAGTTGAAGTAAAGAGACTCTGTCACTGAGATTGTTAAGGTTAACAAATAATTTGTTAACTTACATAAGTGATAAGAATTGAAAAATAATTTTTGTAATTTGAATTCTTTTATTCTGATTAATTATAAGACTTGTTAGTTTGAATTTAATATTGACTTACAATGTTTATTTCTGCACATTGATTTATATTAATATACGAGGTTTTTGAATTGTTCTGTCCTGTATTTATGCTCGTTTTGTCTTCGTTCGAGAATGACACGGAACCTAGACGTGTCATTTCTCAGAAGCGGATTCCACCGGGCCGACTAATCCCTGAATCGAAGCAGAACAAGCCTCCCTTTTCCGCGGCGCAAAAGCTTCTGACGCGGGGGTTGCGATTCCACGCGGGATAAGCTACCTGTTCGACGAGCAGATGGCACATTGTCCGCAGAAATAAAAGTCTTACGTTTTCTTCACGAATTTTCCGCGAACAACAGTCTCATCTTGCGTTTCGAGAATTTCAGCCCTGAAAGATGATTTGAAAAAAAAAAAAAAAAATAGTTTTCATTTTGAATTTTAATTTAACTTATACATTTCACTGCAATTTTAATTAATATGATGGATTGTGATTAACGAGAATAAAATATACAAAATGTAATAGACTTTAATTCAATTTAAATCATAATTTATATCAATTAAAATGAATAAAAAATGATTTATTTTATTAAATTCTGTTCTTTTGTGATGGTCAAAATTTATTAGCCTTTCACGTATCTTCTTTTTTATTGCTTTTCAATATTTTTCCATGATTTCAATGAAAGGAAAATGTTCGGCAATAAACTTGAACAATATGATGAAATTCTTAAATTTATTATTTTATATGGTTTGTAATTGAAACTGTCAGATAATTAAATCATCAGTTTCAAATCACTAAATATGTTTCGATATTTTACCTAAATGTTTATTATGTTAAACAAGAAAGTGATCTTTCAAGTGATTACTATTTTTCGTGTTAATAAATTACACAATTTGTCAGTCCCATTCTGAAACTGAGGTCTAGTAATTCTACTCTGTTAAATAATTTTATTCCTAATAACTTAACATTTTCCGTATTTACCTTTGGAACAAAGCTAACAAAGTATATTTATTTTTAAACATAACTTCAACTTCCCATTTTTACCGGGCTATAAAATAAGAAAAGAACCTTCATCATTTTATCAAAGAAGAAAAAAAAAAGTCGTGAAAGATCTGGAACTTTCATAGAAATAATTAAACAAGGAAAGGCAGGAATTTTAAACCCCCGAACGAAAGAAAAGCGTTTGATTTTCCACAGATTATCAAACCTGAGCGTGTAATCTTCCAAGACTATTGACATTTTCATTTCCCTTCAAAATCAAAACACCGTCGTAAAGAGATAAATTAAAATTCATCCTTTAAAGTATTATTTATTAAAAAAAATTTATTGGGAATATCTCGGGAATGGGGCAAAACGCGTATGGTATACAAAAAGTGAAAAAGAAATTACAAAATATTTTCTATGAGTCGCGTTAATTAATTTGACACCGGATTTAATCCGATGATAAGGATCACGTGAACTCGCCGTCTTCGGATTGGTTCATTAATTCCCATTGTGCGCGCGGATCGGCTCGGATACAATTTCCCCATTAAGGAAAATTCCCGGAAAATCAAAACCCATTTTCGTCCGTTTACTTTTCGGCCCGATCGACGGACAATTTTCTCGGAAAGATAATTCGGTCTGGCCTGGCTGGTGGGGGATCTTGAACCATCCTGGCGCAGGATGAAAGACCAAGAAAAAAGCAGCCCCCGCAGTTGAATGCACGGCCTTAAACCAATACGACGCAAAACTGTGCCTCAAACGTTTTCCTTACCAATTTCCCTTTCATTCTTGTCGAGTCCTAATTTTCCATAACCTTTTCTCGGTTCAATATTTTTTTTTCTTGTTTTTTTTGACAGCAAAAAAACAAGCACCGAAACCATTGTTTGTTATATAATTTATTTATGATACTCAAGTGTACTTGGGAATTTTCTTGAGGGTGCATTTAATAGGACAATTAAGAGTGAGAAGTGACGAGTTAGAAAGAGAAGGAGAGACGAAAAAGGAGGATTATTGTTTTTTTTTTATTGTCGTTGTTGGAGTGTGTTTCCTCGCGCGAGTGTAAATTATTTTGAAATGCAAGTGGGTTACAACATCGAGAGTGGGTGAAGAAAAACAACTTTTTGATCATGCTTTTCGGAACACATGCCGGTGGAACGGATCTCAGGGCAAAACAGTGCGGCGAGCTGTCGATGAATTCACTCGACAAGGTACAATGTTTACACTTGTTTGCCTCGGCTGTTTGCAAATCTCGCGTTCGACTAACATAAGCGTTTCGACATTTTACACGCGTGTTACACACAAAGAGTCAATTTTTCACGTGAATTATCGTTGTTTCACATTCTTATTCAATTATCCCATCTTTTTCGACTTTTTAACACATTTCCGTTCTCTCTTTCCTTCTTAATTTCTTAATTTCTTTCTCAACCTTCTTTATGCCTCACTTTTATTTCGTTTTATCCTTCCCTCTCTCTCCCTCGCATTGTCTCACCAAAACGGTTTTACGTTTCTTTGATTATTTTTGACCCGCGCTTTAGATTCTTTTTTTTTGTCTTTGCTTTTCTTTGTTTCTCTTTTTGTCCGGCTTGTAATTTCCTTTGATAGTCACAAATAACAGTTCGGGCTTCATTTTTATGTTTATACATCGCTTCTTTTATTACATCCATCTGTTTATTAATTATTTTTTGTTTTTAAGAAGTTTTATTCTTCCGATTATTATTGAGTTGTGCATTTTGCTCCTTTGTCCTTTATCTCCTTGTTTTCCGTTGTTGCAACAAAACTGAAAGTGAGCTAAATTTTGAATGAGATCTTGCGGGGCGCAATTAAATGCGTCTAACGTCTAAGTTTAGTATCGCGAAAAGGCGATCCCTTTATGGAACACAAGCGATTAAACGTCGGATAAAAACAGGCTTTGAATCGTTGCGGGGAAGCTCGATAAAAACAAGCCAAGTTTTCTTGATCGTCGTGCACCCGGGAGAGGGTAATGAGAAATAAAAAACGATCGACACCGAAATAGAATGCCGTCCATCCGGGAGGGCCAGCTGTTAATGACTATTTATATTGAAAAGTTTCGTTTTTGTTTTCCTATTTGTTTCTCCCTGTGTCATTACATCGAGAGAAAAGTAGCAGTCCAAATATTATAAATAATCTTGCTTTCGAGATGATTTATTTTGTTGTAATTTAGGGATACGACTGAGTAATATTGAAGTTTGATACTTAATATGGCAAGATTTATAAGAACTAAAGTTAGTGTAATAGTTAGCGTTAAGTTAGTAAGAAGTTACGTTGTTTTTATTGTTAATAAATATTTCAGAAATTAGTCTGGATGCCTGAATTTAACTCTTATTATTTAAATTTACTTGACTCGCTTGTATGTTAGTAGTTGTAATACACTTGTACTTTCCAAGAAATTTAATAGTGCTTGCGAGAAATGTTTGCACAACTTGGGCCGAATGGTACAAAACTGGTAGGAATGTTGTAAAATGTACTTAAATAAATTAAATGAAATAAGTAATAATTATATTTGATTAGTATAAAAGCACACCAATCATAATATTTTTCACCGAATTTTACCATTTCTTCACCACTTTTTGTGTCCAACATTTTAAAAACATTATTGAATTAATTACTGTGGTGAGGTTTATAATTCGTCGAAATATTTTTGAAATGTATTATTATGTATTTAAATTTTTGCTTCTCTTAATGGCAGTTACATTTTGCATTTTACATACGTTTAATTGTATGTTTTAACAAATGGATTGCTTTTTATATACAATTATATTAAAAAGTAATATTAATGTCGCAAGCAGAATTACAATCCGTCATTGCCCTATGTTTAAAATGAATAATAGCATTTTACAATATTAATAGTACTATAATTTAGTATAGATTTCCTCCCAGATGTAATTCGATGCATTTTTAATTCACCACATTTCTTATTTTAGAAGTCTTTGAATTATTTTTAACAAATTTTGTCATTTAGTTTTTATAACTCCTTTTCTTTTAAATTTTTTTTTTGTACGAAACTTGATCATTAATAATTGACGGTTTTTAATTATGGAACATTTAATAATTAATTACATAAATTAATTGATTCTACTGTATAAATAATAATAAATAATCACTTTTGATTGCAATTAAAGAAAAGAAAAAAATGGTGTTCAAAAACTTTCCGATACGAATTTAAGTAAGACCCAAAATTGAATATAAATTCTGACAAATCGTTCGCGGCCTCACGAGTTCTCATTTGAGCTTATTAAAACTTAATATCGGCGTATTAAGTATTCCTCGCAGAGATACGCGAATTATCATATGAATGCCACCCCTTTTGACACGTAACCTTTCCAAATTTGTCCGCCATTGAAATGCAGCTCTTTCAATTCATCCGATTCTTGTTCGTCCAAAAAAAAAAATGTATAACGCGACATTTGAGACGCTCAAAGAGTTCGACACTCGAAAGTGCGAGGCATAGGGGAAGAGGGAGAGGGGGGGCAGAAAAAAAAAACCACAAATACGAGTAGCATAAAAATGATTGCGCGTGGTTTATTCATGCGAGCAAAGGAGCGATCCGTCTTCTCGCTTAATACGGCACGTACAATTTCGAAACCGTCGAAACGAATCGGGCGCGTTTTACTAGAGAGGCCCTCTTGAAGTAATCATAAAATTATTAATAAAATTGTCCGCGGGACTTTACTGGCCGTAAAAGTTTTCCGACGTCTTTTCAATTTTATCGAAGCAAATCCGCTTTTACGATCGCGGATCGAAGAAATCTTCAGGTGTGGTTACGTCAACACCTCGGCCAGGCGGCAGTTTTATTATTCGACTGTTTAAAGCTTAATCTCCGGATGGTCGTATTATTTATTTATTTATTCCACTTTGCCGGGACAGTATTTTGCAATTGAATTAACGAACGAACATTATCTCGCGACATTTACAATTTATCGGGAAGTGCAAAATAAATGTTAAATTGTACAAATGGGAAAATTAAGAGTTAATAAATTCTATACACATTTAATATAAATTTATAAAAAAAAATTGGAAAATATACTTCACTACATGTAGAATACAGACCTGTAAAACATTTTCATATCACGTGTTTATTTTCGTTGAAAAAAAAACAATCCCGAAAAAGTGACCCTTTTTCCAGCTCAAAAATAGACTGAACCCTTAAAAAAAAGTTGAGGGAGAGTTTCTTTTTTCCTTTTTAATATACTGAAAATTTGACTCAATTATGGAGAAATACTTCTCCCTTACTATTAATTAATAATATAAGAATATGAAATGCAAATTCCTAATCCCCGTTTACTTTCCTTTTTGTTACAGGTAAGACAGCATTTGATGCACTAATGGTATATTCATAATTACTAATTTATGGCAGCCTTTACGGTGAGTTTGAAAAATTTGTCGGTCAAAGAAAAGAAACCAAACGAAAAAGGTAAAGCGTTTCCGTAATATTTTGTACGACCAAGAACGGAGCTTACACAAGTTGGTTTAATTCTGCGTAATTTCCATAATTGTCCGAGGAGTCGACAAAGGGCGACCCCTCGGAAATGTCAAGTGCGACACTTTTCGTCCCGTTTGCGTTGCCGTTGCCGTCTCCAATCGGGTGGGGAGAGAGAGGGAATAAGGTGAAGGTGTTGTCTTGGCGAGGAGGCAGGGGACAGTTAGCACGTGTTTACACGACAACGCAACGCCGCGCACGCTCCCACGAAGAGGAGAGCGACCTTTCGCTCTCTTCCGACGTTTCTATTTGTCCGTAGGCAGGTCCCTTTTTCATAACCCCCCCCCCTCCCCCCAACCTAGTCTATCTGTTTTCAATGAAACTGCATCTTTCAGTTTCAAGCTTTTTCCTTACAAGGCTTTCTTTTCTTTTTCTTTTTTTTTTGTTTAATAAAATTTAATGTAGAAATATACTTTAATGATTTTTATTTAGTATTGAACTAAAAGCATGAACTGATGCAAATCCACATCTTTAATTATATATTTTAAGATAATGATTTTCGTTTAAAGTTGTCCATTTTATTTTGAGTACACTTTGGATATGAAAGAGAAATGTACCGCAACAAAGGAAATACTTTTTAAAAGTGTAAAGTAACCGGGAAACTTGTGTAATTGAGCTGGGTAAGGTTTTGGCCTGCCGTAAGCCGTATTAATTTTGCCAAAAGGAATTTTTCTCAGCGCGAAACTAAAGTCGGAAAACAAACAGATATCGGTTGGTTGCGGCGGTGGCGTATGGGGAAAGGCGCGCAAAAACGGCCGAACCGCGGCACCCTCGGCTTAATCCGAATGCAAACAAATGATTGATGCGGCTGCGGCCGCGCGCTCTCCTTTCACTCCCGACGCGAGAGCACTGTTACCACGAAAATCGGTTCGGGCGAACGCTCGCCCCCCCCCCTCCTCACCCTTCTCCCGTGCCTTTTAACACCGCGTTTTAACGCTTTTACGAGCCGCGAGAAAAGGAGACGTCTGAAAATTATAAACGCACGCCCGAGACCTCCAACCGGCGCTCTTTTCATATTTATAACCCTTTTTTCGTAGAGATTATAAACATATTTTTATATGGACCATTAAGCGCGGGTTATTAAGTTATGTCGGGCTCGAGTTCACCGGGATACTGTTTGACGTATTAATGCCCTTCCCGGAATTCGATTCCATTGATGACTCGTCGTTGCTTTAAACGATCGCACTTTCAACGGAATATCGTTGCCAGTCGGTTTAGGGAATTTCAATGACCATGATTCGATTAGAATAATCGGTGTTTATTTTGCTTTTGAATTATTCGGTCAGTTAATGTTTGTATGATTATTTTTAGAAATAATGTTATTCATATTGTTAAGGATATTTTTAATCGTGATTGCACCAAAAAAGAATGGTTTTACACTCACAAAATTGTCTATTTAAATACAATAGAATCTTCTTATATTTAATAAATCCTTAAAGTAAGAATAATTCTATTTATGATAAATAGATTCTATATAATATAAATAGAAATCCCACTGCATTTTTCTCAGTGTACTATTTCATATCGCAAAAATGGAATGTCCCTTAAAAATTTGCCAAGATTTTTATATTCCATATGGTCAAAGTTATTTTGAGAGAAAAACAACCATTCGAACACAATTTTTGGGAGATTGAAATTGATTCAATTTTCGAATGAAATTTCATCTTCAAACAAGGACTGAAATAAGGGGAGAGAACGGTTTAAATTAAACAAGCCCCATTTATTTATTCAACCACAATATTGACACTCATATTTCGAGGAGGGGAAAAAGGGAATTGCCTTTGAGCGCGGAATCTCTTTACGACAAAGGGAAGTTTCATTCCCGAACAAAGTATCCCACTTACAAAGACAAATCAGTGCGAAATTCACAGCCACTCCATTCAGTGTTCGGTCGTCGCCGCGAACGGTCGGTCATCATTCCCGGCTAACCGTGATTAACCATGATTAACCGCGACCGCCATAACCATAACAAAGGACTCGCATCGAGACTCGGATTTCTTTTCCCTCTTATCCTCTCTCTATCTCACTTTTTTTTCCTCTCTTATTCTTCCGCCGCCGTCGACGAAATTTCTTCACTAACGGTGTATCACTTAGATGCGCTAATTCAATTAGCTGCGACGGAATTCATCATCGCGGTAATTCAGGCTCTAATTGAATTAACGAATTAGCAAATCGGGAGGTAAATTTAGCGAGTGCTCGTTCCGAGTCGATTCTTAATAAAGTGCTTGAGAAAACGAGTGGATGAAGTCGCGCGATACGCGCGCAACCTTGTCTCTCTTTTTCGCGCGGCGTAAACGTAGAAGAAAAAAGAACAATGCAACGCACACAGCGAGAAGGAAGAAAGGGGAAACTGTTGCATCAACTGTTACCGTACTTTGTGGGCATTTTAGGATAAATTCCTCGCCTCGTTACCGTTCCTATAGTAGTATGGTAGATATTACCGAATGTATGCAAGTAATCGCGATATTTTTGCCAACATTCACCGTGATTTTATTTGTTTTTAGTTACTGTAAAAATAAAATTTATTGGTAGTTCTATGGGTTACCAAAGTAATTTGATTTCTTGGTGAATAAAATATAGTACACTGAAAAAAATAGTATGGAAAATCCAGCCATACTTGTAGGGTAATAAATGTTTTATTACAACAACTTGATAATTTATTTAATTTATATTTTAAAGTATGGGTGATTCAACCATACTTATTTAAATATAGTAATAAAACAAAATATTTAATACATGAATTCCCTATATATGCATGAGGAAAATGTATTCCACTGAATGCGCGTCTGATAGAAACGCTGCCTTAAATTAGGTTAGGTTAGGTAAACTGTCATGTGTCAAATGTTGGTACATTTTATTTATACTACTCTGGGAGA
>JABFPN010007352.1:0-10411 GCA_022817305.1 Leptoteleia sp. ZL-2020
TGATGTTGTCCTACTATCAACTGATAATGTACATTTAACATGAATTTTTCATGCTAACCGAACATGACGTTTATATTATTTTAGCTAAAAACTAATACTATTTTAACATGAATGTAGATAGCATGAAAATGTTTGGTATTTTAGCAAATAAATATGTTGGCACAATAGTTACATGAACTTCATGTTGAGGAACCATCAATTGATGCTAACTTAACATGGCATTTCTCTCGGTGTGGTACTTGAAAAAGTGATACCGTTTACCAGACTGTCTGGCAAAGTTCTTAACATTGGAGCATAGAGTCTCAGAATGCCAGAAAGTATAGTAACTCTTATTATTTTATTTTTCTCAGTGTAGTAAAATCTATTACACAATTTTTAAGTTTTACTATTATTTATAGCAAAAATAATTTCTTTTTCAATATATCCTTAAATTGGCATAAAGAAGTAATAATTTAAGATATTTCTTTTTTCAAAGTGTAATGTACGCATTAAAAGTCATAATTATTTAAAACATTTCTTAAAATATTCCTGACAAATTTTTGCACGTCATCGGTGATATCGAATTCAAGGGGTTATTTTTAACTCGAAAAACGATATCGATTGTACGAAGAAGCGGCTTATTAAGAGGGAAAAATGCGTTTCCTTTCCGAACCAAGCCCGTTCGAGCTTCCTGCGACGCACTGAGCTTCTCGTTGAGTTTCCGGTGACGTTTTTATCGTAAAACGATATGATGTTGAAGCGCGATCGATAACTCGAGCTAAGCTTCTCTGTCAGTGGGAGCGACAAAGTGCGTCTGCCCTTTTGCCTTTGGTTTGCGCTAATTGAAATGTGTTGGCCATAATCGCGCCAGTCATTCCATCCAACTTTATTATTTCGACTCTGGATCCGAAGCTGCTTCCAGTTTAGAACTCTTTTTTTTTCCATTCCCCCAATTGCAGTCTCATTCCCGCGCTCACACCTGTTTTTCGAGCGCACAATTATAACCATCTGCATTTCCAATGCGAACGTTATTTTTAACGTACCAATGGAAAAGTTAAATGACAAATATCACGTGAAAGACGAATAATATACTACAAGTTCTCCAAATTTAGCGTGATAACCGAAGTTATATTAGTGAAACTATGAGCATTTATTATAATTTATGAACCAACAAAAATATATATATATATTAATAACCAACAAAACTGTCATATTTCAGTAATTTTCCCTTTTATTTTATGTATGAGATCTATTAAAGTTCAGATTTTTGTCCGAGATGTTTCTCTGAAAAAATCGCAGTCAAAGTGAGTAATAAAAATTAGCCAAAGTAGCAGACGAATGAGGAAGAACCTATAGGGAGATAGTAATCAGTTAACGTGACCAGCTTGCAACAATTTGTCGGATTATTACTTTTAATCTGTTTTTAAGATCTTTATCTGTGCCAAAAAGAGAACCGAATCTCTGCAGGGCTGTTCTTTGTTCATCCAATGGCAATTTGTTTTTCTTTTTTATCGGGAACTTTTGACAAAATGAATCATCCTTTTCGCATATTATCGAACATGAAAATAATGAACTGAAGCGTCTAAAAAGCATCAATAACCCTCCAGCAAACTTTCATTTTTTTTCCTTCTGTCCTGCAAATTAAAGTTTTTCCCGTGAAAATGACCATTTTCCAAAGGCGAGAAATGAACTCAAACTGAAATCGTTCTAATGTGTTGAATGTTGACAACTTAACCACTTAGCCACGAGTCATTTTTATTTATCTAGCCTTCTTTAGGTATTTAAAGTTTAATTCTACATCAGAGAATCTCAAGCCACTGTTGTCAATGATTATAAGCGTCAACGCAAAAAGTACCATCACTGTTGGTAAAAAGACCTTCTACAGTCACAAAACTGTCTATTTAAGTATACTGTTAACGGAATAATTTCTTCAACAACCTCAACACTCAAAAAACTGCAAGATATTAAATATTCTATTAAAATTGACATAAAATAATACAAATTATCAAAAGTATTTTTTAAAAGCGTTTCAAAATACTTTTGAATCGTAATTATGCTTTATATGTTTTATTTATTTATTTTTTTATTTATTGAACAATATGAGTTGACCTGTCATTAACTTTGAAAGTAACTTTATTTTTATATTTAGAAAAACAATTTTTCTCAATGGCACTAAAAGTTTTCCATGCAGGTATTCGCAATTGTTTTGAAGTTAAAACAAAGATAGGATCTGAATATCGTGTAATAAATTTTGAATTGCCGTAAGTATCTAGTTGTCACTAATTGATTTTCTCTAGATACATGATGGACGGTATAAGTTTCGCCTGAGTGTATTAGAATGGTTTAATCTTTTGTCATTTTGTGTACATCAGAACAAAAGGAAGGTTTCATGAACATTTCTATGAATAGTATTACGAAATTATTTAATTACTGGCATTTTGAAATGATTCAGAGAAAGTGCAGCAAGTTTAATCTTGTTTAAAATCTTATAATTTTAACATAACAAAAAGTTCATTTGTTATAGTTTTTTTTTTATAAAATTATAAATTTTTTCGGTAAAATTTACGAGTATTATATTATTTTTCTCCATGTATTAAAATAGACTTCTACATTTTACTTTATAAAATGCATTCCTCAACAATGTATTTCAGTTTATTTTAATCTAGCTCTACTTATTAACAATATACAAAAATAATAATCATACATAATATTTGTAGATAAAAAATGTGTTGAACATAGAGCTAGAGGAAAAGGAATATATATCTGCAATTTATATGCGAATAACTAAAGTAAATGAAATTTGTATTCGTGTTTTTCTCACTTCTCTCACTTTTCTCGCTTTTGATAATGTGCTCGGTTGCTATAAAACCATAATCGATTTCGAAGAGGTTTCCATTTTCGGCGCGATTGTCGGCAATTTGAAAGTGTTACGACTCGAGCGGCGCGGTTGTAAAAGGAGTATAAATATACGAAGTATGTGTATAGATACACTGAGAGAAAAATCTATACTAAATTATAGTACTATTAATATTATAAAACGACATTTTAAACGCAGAGAAATGACGAACTATGATATTATTTATAATATTAATGTTACTTTTAATATTTGTATGTTAAGTATATTATGCAATGAAATCAGTTGACAACATTTACAGTTTACATATGTTACAACTGTAATTATAGTCATTACAACTAAATATGTCAATTTAGTAAATTTCTCTCGGCGCATACTAAGCAAATTTCTTTCAGTGTAGAAATTAATTAAGTTTTCCTTAATTACTTCATTCATTTTGAAATTACTCATCTCGAAATGACTCATCTGAAAAGGAAACTGATGCGAAACTAAAAATGAAAATTCTCGTAGGTATATCTGTTGAAAGATAAGCTGATTCTCACCATATTTTTGAAGATTAAGCTTTGTTGCAGTATGCTTAATCTTTATTGTGCATTTTGAAAAAGTGACGTCAAAATATTTAACAAAAAACCTACTCTGATCCTTTTATTATCTTTTAAAATTATTTTTTGAACACCTGGGATTTGATTTTTCGTTTCATCTTTTTTCTCTCATTTTTTGAATACGATGTATTTCGTAATGAGTCATAAATAAAATTTGGAGAAATTATGAATCATTATTATTTCCGAAAATTGTATTTTATTCGACACACCGTTAAAAAAGTTGCATTAACATTCTTTTTAATATGAAACTTTAATCAATTTAAATAAAAATAATCATTCAAATACAGTTTAATCAGTTTCAGATAATATTAATTCTTTCTCTGTTAATTTAATACTTTATAAAATTAATCATTCTGAACAAGGTAATAAAATGTTTTCATTAAAAGTAAACAAATTAAGAGTACTTGTGCATAGAATTTTAAAAGAGACATTTAGAAAAATTGTAACACATTTTTTGCATTGATAAAAGAGGTACGTTAAAATTGATCGAAAATATTATGGTCGTAGTTGTTGTCTTTGGGGAAAATCATCAAAAACATCATATATCCTCGAAACCCTTTCTACTTTTTCTTCGAAAAATACTACGAAAGATAAATTAATTTTTAACCTTATTTTCACTTTTCACCCATTTATGTTTTACTTTTGTCAAAATCTTTAAAAAGTAAATACAACAATTTTATTTGTTACTGAAATCAAAGTGACTCAAGTATAAAAAAATTGTGAAAACAACGCATTATTCAAACTTCATTAAAATCACAGAAAGATAAGTCTCTT
The DNA here is from genome assembly GCA_022817305.1 of Leptoteleia sp. ZL-2020. NCBI lineage: Eukaryota > Metazoa > Arthropoda > Insecta > Hymenoptera > Scelionidae > Leptoteleia > Leptoteleia sp. ZL-2020. The sequence continues at coordinate 4,210 of JABFPN010007352.1, forward strand.
CTTGGCAAACAACACAACCCGGGTCCATAAATTGACTCGTCAAACATGAAGTCATCAGAAATAAGTTCGAACTGTTCGTTTTCTCACGACTTGAAAAGAAAAGATAATGTCTTTTTTCCCTCAAAAAATACCTTATTTTTGAATACAATGATATTTATGTCCTTCTAAGCGTGCCGTGATTCACCGAGTACTCAAAATTTCAACAACATTCGATCATTAGTTTGGAAGAAGGTACTTTACGACACTTGTTGTTCCTATATTTTTGAAAATACTGTAACTAAACATATAACAACTACTTGAAAAGTCTTTATTGCGATAGTTCACCTAAATTATAAACAAGATTTAAGTTAAGTATTTGCGGGGATTTTTCCCAATGGAAATTGCCAGTGCTGGAGAACGATCCAAGTATGGGACGGTACTTGTTGCCAATGGGTTCTAATTTAGAGGAGAATTATGGTACTTTTGTACGAATGTTAAGGTCAAATATTATTATTTGAGTAGATCAGGTACTCCGTTAATAAAAAATATATATTTAAACGAACTCAGTTATTGATATCTGAATGTATTAATGTTTTAAATTTTGTGTAAGTATGTAGGATTGAGTGTTAGTGGATGTGTTCAATTACTAGTACATAATAAAGCTAAAAAATATAATTGAACCAAACTTATGGTTTAATTGGACGAAATGGAAAAAAGCAGTGCTCAATAATCGATTATTAATAAAGATTTGCTAATGATAGCAACTGAATGAATCAAGCATCTGAATGAACGCCCGAACTTGTAGATTTTATCGTTGCGAGCAAATAATTCTATACAGCCGGTATTATATATTTCGTTTACTTCCCTCGATAAGTAAATTGTGACAGTTATTGTATTTGTCATTGAAACTTGTTTGTTCGAATTATGAGAATTTGTAAGAAATACCACAGGGCTGTTCCATCAAGTGTACAGCAGACCTTCGACACCTTTCCCCCCAAATTTGCAACAACAAAAAATTACTAAAATAAAAGAAAAACTTTACACTTAAATTCCAACCATAAGACTAAACATTTTGGATAATTAATTAATTTAATTAATTAAGTATTAATTTATATTTTCAACATATATATTGGTACAGTTCTAACGTTATAAAGAATTGTTAGTCATTGTACATTGAACATTTTTGCGTAAAAATCTTCGCCGTTATAATGCTGTCAAAGTTGACGTTTTGACAGAAAATAAATAAGGGCTATAATAATGTGTGGCGTGGGGAAAAATGAACACCGCGTTATGTCATCATATTTCGTTTAGCCGGGGAAAGGCTAGCGCGCGCACACACACACACACACACACACACACACACACATCTAGCACCTTCGCCGAGATGAACCGTTTTCCGATCTAAGGCTCGCAAATCTGAGAAAAGTACGACAGAGCACGTACAACACGTGCCACCGTGAACGATCGTCCACGCTGATAGGACACGCTCGAATTCACGATTCTCAAGCTGCCCGATCTTTGAAATCGATATGGCCATTTTTCATTTTCAAAATGATATTCGCCGAACAAATTTTATCGCGTGTAAAAATTGACGTATAACACTGTTTAATGTGTATTATATTAATTAATTGTATTAAATTTATTATCATGATAAGTGGCTGAAAGGTAAATGACTGTTTTTAATAATAAAAAACAAACGAATTAGTTTCTGTTTTTTAGAAATATTTTTCCCGTCAACTTGTTTAATTTTTAAAATGAAAAAGTAATTAATATAATATACTGGGCATAAAGTATAAAAGGGCAGCAATTGTTAATTTCAAATGGCAATCCGAACTTGAACGAAAGAAGGTGAAACTTTAAATTTTCAAATTAAAAATAATAAAAGTTTGACTGACACGTCGAAACTTTCGATCTTCCAGAACTCTTTCTCCACCGTATTTATTTTTAAAATTTTGGAATAATAAACGAAAAGTCAGTTTTGACAGCGTTCGCCTGTCATTGGCTAATCCGAAATTAAGGATATGAATTTTTTTCTCTCCACCTCGAGGGTTTAAACAAACATCCCACATTCAATATTGATGTACGTAAAGTATCAGCTAATTGATTGGAGGATTCGCCGCGGCTTTTTCACGTTACTCCTGTTACGAGCTGAGGCGTTCGTTATCAGTTACAATGGTCGGCGAAGCACACTTTAATCACGGGAAACGACACCCAAAGCATACCCAATTATGAAATCGACTTCTCTTAATTCCTTATCGTCGATTTCTACATGAAACTGGCTCTAAGATTCGGCGATAAGTGACTCCGTTTAAAATCTTAAGTTTCATTCCAAAATATGTTGTTATCTAAGATTATCATTTACACCGTTACACTAAACACTATTGATATAATGAAAAACGTACTGCGTAGTTTTAATTTAAAAATCATTTTATTTGTCTTATTATCATAATGGAGGAAGGTCAAATATTTGACTTTTATTTGCTTAATTGGGTAAAAAAAGAAATATTCAAGTTTTATAAGGACATATTTTTTTACGAAACGATACCGATAACAATTTCATTGATCAACATGCTGCCAACTTGATTTGAATTTTTAAAAAATGAATTTTGTAGAAATTTTGTAAAATTTTAAAACGTACATTTATAATTATAAATATACTTTCCCAATTATAATTTTCAAATTATTTTGACAAAAAGGTAAAGGTAATTGATAATAATTATCGTGGTTAAAAATTATGATCAACTGAATGAAGGCATTAAATGAGCTCGAAATCTTTATTCAACAATTATCCGAATGTGGGAATAAAGTGTTTTACGATACTCGAGTATAAATCTCCGCGTGAAAATAACCAAGAGGGCAGTTTTCTTTTCACAAAGAGTAGGAGGGGGGAGGCGGGACAAAATATCTGTCTCGAATCTTCCTTTATGCCATGATTGTAACCGAGGCACGTATTCGAGTTATAAGCCGAGGTCCTTCGGATTTGTTATTTTAGCGCTACGAATAACAAACGAAGCACCGGCTCGAGGAGTCAATTTTTCCGGAAAATCTCCGCACCGAAAATCAGGTGCGCTACTCCTCGGGTCACGTTCGAAAATATAGATCCGCGCAGATCAAACCAACCAACGAGCTGCGAAATCGACCGTCCGTATAATCCGAAATTATTTTTATCGCGTCGCCAAAAATTTATTATCGCGTTAACATTTTTTTTTCTTTCTCACAAACACACAATTATATATATTAATTACTTTTCATTTATATTTATCAAAGCCATCCTATTCTACTAACTCTTTGAACTTTTTTTTGATTCAACAATTAAGAAAACTTTTTTTTTCAATCTAAGGAATCATAATCAGATAATTTGTTTGTTGGAAATACTGACATTGTAATTTTTTTTCACGTGAGATTTATCAAAGGTGGTTAATAAATAGATTGTAGTTAAATTCTTGGGGCCTTTATCTTAAGAACGAATCAGCCTACTTCAAGGCCGAATCTTTCCTAAGTTCACCTAAATAAAATTAATGCAATTCAACATAAGTATTTGTTTATCAATCGTGCCTGATAAAAGGCAAAGTATCGCACTTATATAAAGTCGTTGAGTTGACGATATATAATTAATCGGATCGATTTTAATTCCTGCGATCGCGATTTTCGATTCAATTTCACTCTAATTTAATCCTCAAATGGATAAAAATAGAAAATTCAGTTTATCAACTTTTTTCAATTACATAAAACCGTTATATGATTAATATGTATATATAATAATATATATAATAATATTATATTAATGTAAAAGAGTAAACTGAAGAAAAAAATTATTTTTAATGACTATTTTAATTACTATTTAAATATTTTATTTTTGCACCGTATGCATTAAGCAAATGTATTTTTATGTTCATAAAATCAAATTTATACACGTATATTTCTCTTTTGATAATTACTTTGTTTTTACATTTTCATGCTTAATAAAATCGTATAATAAATTTGATTAACAAAAGCGTCGTCACTTGAACTAACAATTGAAATTACAATATATTTATAAATTCTTGTCAGTTAGTATGCGATTGCTATTAATTTTTTTTTCCTCGGAGATAAAGCAAATATTTGAAGATTAATTTCGATATGATACTAAACATTTATCTGAAATAAATAAATCTCACGTTTAATCGCCTTTCGATTGACACACACTTCAAGTTTTTACAGTTCAACGTATAATCCAACTTTATAACCAATTAATTGATTGAACAGGACAATTTTTCAAACGACTATTCCTGGATCGAGTCCATCTTTTTTTTTAAGATAATTTCAAAGAAGAGAACAATGCGAATTGAGAGGAAAAAAAGAGTTATTATAAAGGAAAATAGTTCACAGATGGGAGAGTAATAAGATGAAAAAAAGTCAAGAAGTGGCAATAAGTTTTTACAGCCCGTTTTTCTTCTGCTGCACCCCCGTTTTATAGTCGTGAATAATATTTATTTGTTTAGTACCTGCAGACGAGACAATGCGTCATGAAGCGTCTTTATGAAGTTGTAAACATTTGCACTGTATGAAAATTTCGTTTATCCGTTCATTCGTCACACCTTGCAGCTATATTAAACTTCTTAATTTATTTGACAATTTAAATATAGTTAGTTCCCATTGTTTCAATGCTTACAGTCATTACTTTAAGCACAGGGTGTTAATTATTTGTCAACACAGTTGATAAATGAAAAATAATAGTGAAATAAACAAAGAATATTAAGATAAAAATAAGGAAGTAAGATAAATAAAAAATATAACATGTGATATAATTATTTATCATAATTATCATAATTACTTTACACAATTACAAATTTCATCTTACATCTTTGTGGACTTCTAAGTGTCTCTGAAAACATATTTGACAATAAAAATTAAACTCTAAAAGGACACTCAAATTCCACTACAATAAACAGTCTTCAGAAATTTTTAGGGCTTTTCAGATATCATCTCTCAGGAGGAAATTTTCTATTGTACACTGTACAAAGTAACGAAGTGATAATACTGGACCAGTACTGTTTAACTAGTGACACGGTATATAGCCCAGCAGTGAATAATTTTTTTAATCAACAGTACTGGTGCAAGTCTGGATCAACTTTGGTATTGATATTGTGCCCGACATGTCTTCCATCTGGTTACGTTTTAGGCCAGTATCTGTTTACCTGAGTCTGACTGACAATACCGTGTCATATTCGGGCCAGTAGATCCACTTTGACAATTTCCTATAGGGGCTCATTAAGTCGGTCATAGCAGAAGTTTAAAGAATTTTGCTAATCGTTAAAATGTATTGAATAATATCTAAAGAACTTGGTACAATTCCATCGGAATTTCCATTTTGTCAAATTTCTAATCCAACCATCTCAATAAAGGTATAAAAATATTTCTAAAATTTCCAATGTTCCAACTTAAGAAAAATCTCAATTTTTTTTATATTATTAATACCGACTGTATCTTTTCGGAGAAATTGTCAGAGACGCGCAAATCCCAGAATGTCTTTCCTACAAGATACGTTTCCCAAAAGACGAGCGGAACATTCTCAGTTTCAGCCCGATGAAACGCTGCCGTTTAATAGGAAGCAGAAAAGGGGAAGCGAGAAAATGGGAGGGGGGGAAAAAAAGAGCAGAAGAGAAACGGTTTGTTCCATTGTGCCTAAACTTGCGAGCCACGCGAAGGATTTGTTGTGCACGCGAGGTGTCGTTCCGTATACGTCAGTCGTTATACGTGCACACAAGCACGTATGTGGACGGCACAATGCAGCTAGTTATTTGCAGGGACAATATTTTCATTCTGCAAACAATTCGTGGCTCGATAAAGACCCGGTACAGGTGGGTGCCACGGATCTAAACGTTAATGTGGTCGACGTCGGAATACCTATATTTACGAATCTCTCGCCTTCTTCGTCTCCCCCCCCCCTTCCCCTCTTTTCCCTATCGCTCGGCGGGCAAAAGTGTTACTCGACTGTCGGTTTGATTTCCCGACGAGAAGTGCCGCTCGAGATTCAACGACGAGCATCGATTATCGATTACTCGCCTTCGACATGCTAAAATAATGGGCACTGCAGTTGCACCGGCAACCAAGTGAAATAAAGAGTGGATGCATTTGCGTCATTACAAATCAAATAGTTGTTGACCGAATAAAAGATCAATTGCTCTGTAATGCTCGGTCAAAAAAAACGGGCAATTTCCCCCCCCCCCCTCCTCTTGTACAG
>JABFPN010007353.1:0-10410 GCA_022817305.1 Leptoteleia sp. ZL-2020
ATCTGTGGTATATACCTAGGACATTTAATCTCCCAATAATATACTAAGAATATTTTTGGGACTGGACATAAAGATATTATTTGAAAATATCTGTGGGATATCGTACGATATCTCTTCCTACTAGGGTGGGTTGAAAATGAAAATTCCCACAAGATTTCTTACTGAGAAATGTTGCAACGCTTAAAAACTAATTTAAAACATTCTAAATATGATTTACTTTTGATTTACATTGTTAAGGTTATGTTTATTCCGAGTTGACAATCCAGTAGTATTTCTCCTAAAGTGTAAGAGTACAACTTTCTTAATATTCACCATAATTTTATTATTACACTGTCAAACACTATAAAAATAATTTTTATTCAAAAACTTATGTTCAGCCCAAAGTAATTATATTTATATTAATGTAAGCAGTAACGAAGCAATTAATATATTGTAATTTTATCTTTAAATAATTATTTTCCATGTGTTTTATTGTTCTCTAACGGAATATTCACATAATAGCGAACGTTTCCGCGTTCCGTCTATGTTTATTCCTCATGTTACATGAAGAAGGAAAAGAAAAAGGCACAAAAACACATGGAAATGTTTGCTTTTACATGCAAATTCTGCCATTGAATTTTAAATTAATAACATTGTTGATGAAAACTTGACTGTTTCAGTTCTTTGTAGAGAGTACTTGTTTATAAATTTTAATATTAAGGATAATAGTTGAAAGGGCTTTCTCATTTTTTCAGCCTGTAATTTTGCCTATGTCGTGAAAAATATGGTATTGCGTTTTTATTGCTCTTGGGAAGAGGTTTAACATTTTTCTACCTTAGAATACCTAATATGAAGAAAAAAAATTATAACAAGTCAATAATTATCATTGTATGACATGTATAAAATTGATTAATATTAAAAAAATATATTGTTGTGGTAAAAAATTTCCTTTTTTCTTTATTTTCAATGCTTTTATAAACTTAAAGTTCATTCGCATATTTTCACAATTATTTTCAAGTTGTAATTTAAAAAATAGTAATATATTATTTGTTAAGATTTTTTCATTTAAAACCATGAATCCATTGTATTTGTTTCGACAAGTAAATACAATACAAGCATCTTAAAATTACAAATGCGACTAATGGTAATTTAATGGGACTTTATCAATAAAAAAAAAAAAAAAATATTTATTACACTTGCCATTAACCGTGTAACGAAATGTCTATAAACATTTCATAATAATTATCCTTTGGCAAGGAATTTTTTTTTTTTTTTTTTTTTTTTATAAATAAATGATTTAATTAACAGTTGTGCAGCAGCTGTAGGTTTAATTATTTATCACGTCTATTCTGACAGTTTTATTAGTGAACTCATAAAATAATTTCAAACTGATTTCAGATAGAGACTGATGATGGGCGTAGATAAAATGTATCGGGCTGATTCGCGTCTGACACAACAAATGACGCTTTGAAGGATGCCCCCGCCTGGCGCTCACAAATTTCACCGCTCGCAAATTTATAAACCCATCAGTTTTTCAATTTCGCAACAAAGTTTGCGTAGCTTGTGGCTTGTGAATGGCTGGTTAACCGAAGAGAGGATACCGTGTGTGTGATCCTCGTCGGCTTGTAAACAACTCGACATTTGTTACATAACCGCTCGCAGCGCGCGGCACCTTCACCGGCGCTCAAAAAGTGCGCGCTACCTATCGAGCAGCTTTTGCTCAATTTCTATTGTTTGCAAAGCAGATAACAGCCGTGACCTCAACTCCAATGTCCAACAAAGAAGGACTGTATCATCAAGTTGACGCGGAGCGCTTCTTCTTTCATTGTGTCAAAGGGACGTTGAGGGAGCCAATACACGTCACTCGGAACACCGCTTTTAGAGCAATCTCCACTTTATTCACTCTTTTTGGCTCCAGGAAGAATTATTGAATTCTTGAAGTAAGTAATTGCTCGTAATTTTGTCGCAATAATGCCCTCATCATTCATTCACTTGGGACAGCTTTATTTTAATGCAAAAAACAAATTCAGACTGATGGAAAGAGATTGTTATTGAAACAAGGACTTTGGAAACATAACTTTAAAACCTTTTTCTTTTCTTTTCTTTTTCTTTTTTTGTAAACAACTAAAATTATACTTGTCTATTCTATTTATTTATACTATTTATTGTGGGATACAAGTAATATGATTTTATTTATAAAACTAATAATCAATACATATTATTATTTTTATTAAAGAGGTTTATGGTTTTTGAATTTTTTAATCTTGTATATTTGTGATAGTAAGACTTGTCTATATTTCTAAGCGATAGCGTAGAGTGTTGGTAAAGTAACAGTGGTGACACTGTGAGGTAACCAGTTCTATTTCACGCTCATGTTTTTACTAATATAAAATACTACCTCACATTACAAGGAATACTATAAATACTCACGCGTCCCCGAGTTGTTATGAAATATAGTGGCAACTATTAATGTATAGATCTCTCAGTGTACTAAATAATTTCTCATGTTTTAACAAATAATGCCTGACCAATAAAGATAACAAAATCGATAGTTAAAATTCATGCTTTGGTTTCAACAAACACGCTGCATACAATGCAGAAGGACTGCTTAGGAGGCAGTAAATATATGCCGCGATTCCAAGTGCAAGAGCAAATGCTAGCAAATATCATCATTTGTTTCATTTTCTTTTTTGTTTTTTCTTGTTTCACACGCGGTGAAATAGTTGACGCAAAACTTTTTATCACCTTGGCTAAACCTCGTTTAGCGAGAATCATAATTAATCGTACAATCTTGAGTGACGCTTATTCATTATTTCATTATTTATACCGGCGGTATAAATATTTTGGCTATTAAATGACAAATAACACGTGGGGGATAAAAATAATTCATTCATGAACGTGGCGGTGTAGCTTAAGACGCTGTTTGATGCGTGTATATATATTTTATTCAGTGTCAGTTGAGCTGCCAAGTGAATTGTGCCGCGGCTCAAGAGTTGATGCTTGGTATTTATTACCGGTCTCAAAATGCATACAAAGAAGCGATTAATAGAATTTTCGCACCAAAGAAATTTATGCACTACGCTTTTCTCGCTATTAAAACGTATTGTATTGGCAAAATTTTTTGTAAAACAATACATATATCATGTGTAAATACTGTTTATCATCAGGTAGTTATAGTATTTCATTATATATTATATTATTACTGAACTAAAGTTATTTTGTGTGTTAGTAAGGCTAATGGTTTTTTTTTTTTTTTTTATGTTTAACGAATAATATAAAGTTAAGGGTAATTTATTGAATGTTTTTTGTCACTCGTGTGAATGTTAAATTTGCAGGGACTGGATTATTATTTATTAGACTGTTGCAAGTACTACACGATTCAAGTCCAAAGCAATGAGCACGCAGCGTTGGAAAAAATGCTACCACGATAGGAGAGGAAATGATAATTGGGCAAATTTTGTTTGCAACTACGCGTGTCAGGTGCAGAAATGAAATGAAGAGCCGGCCTCCTCCACCGTGGCGCGATCGCCAACTACGCACGGTGATTAAGAAAAGGATGATGAAGCGTTGTGGATTGGCGTACGCGCACGCTCACGCGCACGCTCACGCTCACGCTCACGCTCACGCTCACGCTCACAGAAGCGCGCAATAGAGACGCGGCGTAAAAAATTGCCCCGCGGTAGCCGCAAGTTGGGCATTTTTAGCCGGCCACTATTGCCCATACAAATTTCAATCCAGCCTCACCGGCGACGCTCAATTCATTACAAAGCAAAAACGACAAGCAACAAGGCCGAGTTTAAAGCCTGTTACGCGGCTTCCCACCCCGAGCCGTTTCCACGATAGAGCCGAACAAAATTTACAACGTCGTACAAAAGTCAAGTTTTTCCCCCGGCCAATGGGCTATCGAGGCCCGCGGACAATTGGTGGTGTCCTTTACACTCTAGCCCACACTTGTTCCTCCCCCTTTCAAGTGAGCGTCGACGCCGCCGCCACCGCCGCCGCCGCCACGGCGATATTTATCGTACGCGCGGAAAATCCTTCGGCGTGTCGTAATGTCACGCGAGATCATTAATAATTCCCATGGCGGAATAAACACGTCGCGGCTTTCGCCCATCGAGAGCTTTCGCCCCCTCGCGTCTCGGTTCCCGCGTGCGTAACGCAGAGGGGACGCGCTCGGTCGGTTTTTTGAACGCGCCACCACCACCACCAGCAGCAGTAGCAGCAGCAGCAGCACCGCGCCGGAGATATATCTCGGTTGCGCGCTCGCGCGCTCTCGCCTATGTGTGTCCATGGGTCGGAGCGAGTGCGGGCGCGGGCGCGGGCGCGGGCGCACGCGGCCTCTCCTTGTTGTTTCGTTGCCGCTGCTGCCGTGGTGCTCTCCTTACTTTGGCTTTCTGCTTCTCTCTTTGCGTGGCTCGGCCGCGGTCGCCACGGCAGCGAGCAGCGGAACCCGCCGCGGAGAGAACGGCAAGATTTAAGGCCCGGGGATGCGCCAATAAACATGCTGCGCCCAGTCAGGCCGTGCGCGCGCGCCTCCTTATGCCTCGCATTCGCTTCTGTTACGTTCCATTCTGTTCCGTTTCTACCGATGTGTCCCCGGCAATATACGCACGTCGCGCTTAGCATACTACGTGTGCACGTGCAAAACTCGGCCCGGCTTTTAGTTCTCTTAGTTATATATTGCGCACGGCGCGCCTTCCCTTCTATTCGATATACATCATACATTGTTTGGCAGAGGCTTTAGACTCCGGCCATCAACTCGAGCTGGAGAAAATAATTATTTTCAGCAAGTTGCGCCTCTTTGCGCCTCTTTGCGCCTCTTTTTCCTTATTTATTGCCACCACCGCTCGGCCAACATTCTTCTCCACTTTTTCTTTCCCCCTTCATTTCATTTTTCTCTCATTTCACCACGGACGCAGAAGCGGCTGCAATTGAAGCTACTATGATTTGTCATTTGTGAATTTAATTTTTTTACAATTCAGCTTGATTGTAGTTGCAGTTTTGCTATACATTCAGGCAAATTTTTACGATAAATTAATACATTTTCTGGCAAACTAATTCTATTGAAATGTTTCATATACATTCTTATAAATGTAGCAAAGAGTCTGCTATGTTCATAAAATAATCTCTTGTAGTCAATTTCCCAAGAAATTTTTATCTTTTTACATTGAGAAAAAAAAGAGAGAAAATAAAGTATCGATTTTCAGTAAAAAGTTTACTAGTCCGGTATTATACTTTCCGTTAAATGAAATCCTTCAACTCTGACCATCTTCACTTAGTTCCTTAATTAATGATAAATAAATTACGTTAAAACAGATTATAAATGAATATTGTAAAATCATTTCCTATTTATAATTATGAAATAATACGGCAGCCCGCTGCCATTTAAACGTGCAACATTTTTTTGTTTTGTCCAATTGCCTGGGCAATTGAAAGCAAAACGAAACCGTAATCATAACAACATTAATCGATTATTTACAGGAATATTAAACGAATGGAATAAATGCGGTCGCTTTCAATGTTAGATCCGTATCGTCGTACTCGGCGGCGCGGGGCATTGAAATGGCGCGCACGTAAAGTAGCCCGAACAGTCGCGGGACACGCATTAGAAACAAATTCCTCGGATAATCTGCGGCGACGCGCTCTTGCCCTTGCGCCGGGCTCCATGCGAGGAACGTAATCACTGCGTAAGGCCCACCGTTCCGGGCCGTTATCGCGTCGCGGTTATCTTTTATTATCGCCATAAACTATCGGCCAATTTTGTTCGCCGGGCTGTGCAGCAGGTGGGTAAATTGAGCGCGAATGCGCGCAAAATGCCTCTTTTTCATCCTTTTTTTCCCCAACCTCCTTCTCCCCTTTTCCTTTTTTCTTTGCCCTTCTTCCCCCTACCCTCCCTCCTCGTGCCCCGGCAACGCTCCCAGGCCGCCGCTGCTCAATTTTATGTTTTATCACCGCAGAAGCGCTCCGTTAGCGAGATCGCGAGATTGGTGCGCGCGATAAAAGGAGGCGACGACGCTCTGTGCTTATGTGGCGAGATAAGGGCGAGCCGAGCGTCCTTTTTTACCGTCTTAATTAACGTGGGCGGAGGAGAGAAGAGAGGAGGAAGAAGAAGTGGACCGAGCCGACGTCGCGTAAAATATGGCCGCCGCGTAATTACGTACAATGCGGCGAGTCAAAAATATTGACGTCCCCGCGCGGCCCGCGTTTCAGCTCGAAACCCCGCCCGGCTGTTTTATGTTTCCTGGCCAAGGCAAGGCAAGGCTTCGACGCGGCTTCGACGCGGCTCGCCGGCACGGGCTAATTAAATTGCGGCAGCCGCGTGGTGACGGCTTCATCAATGACGCGATGCCTCGCCGCCGAACGTTTGCCGATCGGAAATTACCCCTCTGATTCGGGCGCCTGAATAAAATTCACTTGCTGCAACCTTCGGCAAGGTTGAATCCTTCGTTTCGCACTTCGCCAGGAGAGACGTGCAACAAATTTCCATCATCTCCATGATGATATTTATTTAATATATTTTACAAGTTGATCTTGGTAATTAATAATAAAAAATTCGTAATATATGAAATAATATTAGTATTTATTTAAAAGAAAGATAATATATCACAACTTTACGAAAACACTTAGTAAAATATACTCATATATTTCTCTCAGTGTAGAGTGCGGTGGAAATGCGTATACTGCCAGCTTAATAAAATGTAGCTAATTAGTCTGTAAAAATTATTATGTTTGTTGCAGCTCTTATAGAATGATTCACCAGATTTTTCACCTTTTCCTTATACTTTTTTATAATGGAGTAATTAAAATGGATAAACACATTTTCTACATTTGTTTCAAACAATTTTGGCGTTAAAATATATTTTTCTATGCTACACATTGTTATAGCAACTTAATTTAAACCACATTTTTAAATCAGATTCCTAAAAGGGAATAAAAAGTCATATATTTATAATAAGATTAATAATACTTGACTGATATAATCATCACTTTACAAGACATATTAGATTGTTCAACATACTTTAAGAGAACTTGAACCGACAGAATCGTTCGTGCAATGTTTATAAATGTTTCTGTAAATCCTCCATGTTGCTTTTTCGTAAATAAGAACGTTACGACGTTACGCTCGTGCAACATTACGACTGTTAATATATCAAACTCCTGTTTCTAAATTCAGCGCTTTACTAGTACAGCGTCTGTTCCGAGATCATGAAATGTTAATAACAAAATTACAAATTACTTTTCAGCGTGTTAGAAAAACAATTAGAAAATCTAACAACATTCAATCGTTAACTATAATAATGACAAATTGAACAAAAATCAATCAATGACCAGTGGTAAATTATCATTAATGGTAATTTACTGTTCATATATACGTTTCAAGTAACTTTTACGTATCAATAATTGAATCAACTTTTTGCTTCTAAGGCGTATACAATGTAGATAAATAATCATCGGTGTTGAAGCAGAGACTGCGACAAAAAATTTGCTTGAATCGTTGCGAATAATAAATTTAAAGCCCACGATGCCTTGTCTTCTTCCGTCAACTCGCAATATTTCCACAATCTTCGCCACTTTCTAAAACACATTTTAATCTTGTCTCGGCTCACACTTGCAACATCATGCCGACACTTTTACACTTCCCTAATTGATTTTCCCATGCATTCTAACATTCTAACATAAGTCCCGTGTAAAAATTGAAATCATTAAAACTGTGTTTAATATACCAAAAGTCAATATATCCGCTCGATCCCACAGCGGAACGCGCGGGGGCGATTTTGTACCAACGCGCAATTTCACGTACACGCGCACGAAAACGTATACGCAAACACACGTACACAAGCGTGCGCGTGTCACCGTAAATTCGTCGTCCGTGTAACACAGCGTGCTAGTGCGATTGTGGGCGTAAATGTGCGCCCGATCGTTGCTGCTCTGGCATACAACATACAACGGTGCCCTACGAGTAACCAGTGGTGAACTTGGGATTTAGTTGGCCTAAAGCTAACCGCGTCAACATTTTCAAAGACATTCTCAAAAAGATTGCTGCAACGCGCGTATATGCAAGCGTTGTGCGGGAGGGAGGGGGGTCTCAAAGTTAATAATAAAAGAAAAATTTAGGATTAATAAGAATTGCACTCATACTGTTCGTAAACTGGTCCTGTACTTGAAAAATGTCTTGGTTTAGTCGACAATTATTTTTGTAAAATAACATGCTGATTTTTTTCACCAAATCGACACTTAGAAAAAAAATATACTTACTTTAAGAAAACTGTACAAAGAAAATTTTCCTATTAAAATTAACAGAAAATCAATTAAAAATAAGAATATTTAGTTAGTATAGAATAAATTTAAGTGTTTATATTAAAAGGTAATTAATTTTACGATAAATCTTGTCCCAGATGATATTAATGAGATTTCTGTTTATGATAAGAATATGCCTATTTGTAAATATATAAGCCTAGTTGAGCTGTCATCGTCGCAGTATTGTTTCGACCTATGTTCTATCCGTGGTCAATTTTATACGTTCGGTCAGTGTTGTTTAATTAATTATATAGTGTTTGCAAATTTCAAGTGAAGGTAGTGCTTCCAACAATTTAAAATAAACATATTTTCATGTGTAGTGTGGGTATGTACATATTTATATATACTGCATGCAACTGTTAGGTTAAATTTGTTGTATCATCTGTTGAATATTCTTAAACTGAAACTATTTTTATTCTTTTCTTGACAAAAAAATCCGTTTACTATAAATGGAATTATTCTTTAGATAAATATATGCTTTATAAGAATTATTTATTCTTATTATAAATAGAATTTCGTTTTGTCCATATAATGAATGGAATTTCTATTTAATATAAGAATATTCTATTGCTCTTAAATAGACAGTTTTGTGAGTGGAGATGGTAATTTTTTAATGTTTCCAAGTATACGACCAGTCCCATGCAAAAATCAACATGTATGTCACATGTGTGATTTGTACCGTATAAATGTCCTATATGTATATATATATATGTAACATTTATGTCATATTATATATAAATCAAGATATCTGGCATACATGTTTGACATATATGTACGCCACATATATGTTATTAAGAATTAGTACATCAAAATTAGTGTATGTAATTATTACATCTAAACTTTTTCACTTTGGTTACGTCTATTTAAACGAGTGTGTGTTAAAAATGGTTTCCCCGATTCAATGATATTTCTTTCCTCCGTTCATAATTAAAATTGAATTGGCGGCCTAAGAAAAGTGTGCCACACAATTGGAGCAGTTATTGAAAAATTTATTGTATTGCTTCGTGATAGGAGAACGACCCGGATTGCGCGGTATCTGAATACGTCACTGAAAACAACGACGATGGAACTTATCAATATAAAGTTGGATCCGGTCGCAACTTTATGACCAATGTGCGTAATTTATCGGGTGCTATATTGCCTGTAGTTAATTAAATGTCGGCGGTATGAGAACGAGTTGAAAAAAGCCATAAAACGAGAAGAAAAACAATACTGAATGAGAAGGGGGAGAAGTCAGTAGCCGAACGGTCGGTGACTGACGCTGAGAAATATCCGCGCTTTGTCCAAGTCCGAGGGGCGTCGCTCACCTTTTTGTCGCCAGGATCCCTCGCAACTTGCCGACGTTTTCAGCGCGGAGATCTCTGCATGCAGATTAGAGCGGCTTCGATTCGGACGAAATCGGTGGCGTGGGGAGGATGGGGAGGATGGGGAGGATGGGGAGGAGGGAGAGAAAAAAAGAGACGAAGGTGGCTCGTCTCGGTTCGAGGGGTTCGGTCATTAGGAAAAATGAAGGTTCCACTGTCGCAGGAAACAAAGTCCCGAAGAAAGTTTAGGATTTAGTTAATGCACGATTGCTCGCTATAATTGATTCGATTCCAAGGTATCCAAAGTGATACTGTTTAAATATTTTAAATATATCGCGTAGAAAGAATGGGCTTAATTGGATTTAATGTAAGGTAAATTGTAATCGAATTTTTAGTAAAATAAGTACAATATTGAAAAAGGAGAATTGTAATAAGATATTGTTTCAAATCGGCTGTTTCATTGTTTCAAAGTGTTACACTGAAATTTATTAGTGGCTGTTGGTCTATGTTTTATAGTAACTCGGGGATATGTGTGTATTGGCAGTGTTTCTTATAATCCCTAGTAAAAACTATATGGTCCATATATGTTTCATTAATTTCATATATGGACATGTTTTTCCTTAATCCATACATGGCCTTATATATATACATACATATCCCCAGTAGAATCTAAACCAGGCATTCCTAGTTTCAGACTGGGCCCTAGCTAGAGATTTTCAGGCATACATTAATAAGGAACGCCCGACTAGGTAATAGTCTGACTCAATATTAAACTTCCTTAATAGGTATCTATCGATGTATTTCTAACTCGCTCGAGTCGGGCAACAAC
>JABFPN010007354.1:0-10409 GCA_022817305.1 Leptoteleia sp. ZL-2020
AGTACTGTCAAAACGATTTTAGGAATCCGAAACATATTTCCCTACGGAAATTTATTACCGGCTGGTATCGTTTTTCACGTACACAACCTGTGCGAGGTTGCGTTACGCAAGGAAATATTCCAAGTCTACAATTCGTCACTGATAAGTGAGCATCGAATGCGCAACCTTGATGCTCTCCTTCTCGCTCGCTCTCCGTCCCTTTCCTTCTTCCTTTTCTTTGCCTTTTCTTTTTCATTCTCTTTTTTTTTTCGTCGTTTCTTTTTCTTTTCTTTTTTTTTCCCTTCCACTATATCCTACTTCCCGAGAGAAACTAAAACCCGTTTGTAATTGGATTTCCAATAAGAAACGAAAGTCGACGGTTTACGAAACGTTGCGTTACCTGACGACATCTCGGCAATCACCCTCGACGCTCAGGCGAAAGTATTCGTCACCGGGCCTGTCCTGGCACAGCTCCTCGGCGTTCGCGTCGAGCCCATCGCTGCCATCGTCATCCTGCCCTCTTACGCTCCCTGCAAATTGTACGACCACGTCTTAATTATGAATTCGCTTAAATGATTGTTCAAATTTTGCCAATTCCATGCTGATATAATGGCTTGTTGTTTCAAAAGTGAAATGCCAAGTGAAATGGAAAGTATTGAAAAAGGAAAGATATTCTGCGCTTGGGTATAATCAAGCGAGATGGTCGCGTTTATTTTTTATTTGAGGTCAGGTACCTCAGGAATTAATGTGCAATGGAGATGTACTTGTTGTTTTTGTATATTCCTAATTTATTGCAAATATGATAATTATCATAATTATCATTGTTTACTGATTTGTAATATATTACTTTTATTTATTTGTTTAATTTTATGGTAGTATATTAATGTAAATAATTGTGATAGACTGTATCTAAAATTAATAATTATATATTAACATATATAACAATAGTATGATAGTTATTTTGATTACTAATTCTCCACTGTGTTTTAATTCAAATAATTAAAGTTATCTGCAATCTCGTTTGTTTGAATCACCTTTGATTTTAATTGAGACATTTTAGGATATAATCGCTGTGTTAAAGGTTATTATGATGTACTTTTCATTTCATGGAAATGGCATTATAAGTTTGAATAATGTTGCACAAATTGTTTTGTGGGAAGGTGGCGTTGTATTGTTTTGACTTGCATTGAATTTTGATGGCATATTTGGAGGATTAGGTCTGTCAGTAGTAAATAAATCTTGTTTATTCGCAAACGGTGAAAGGTAGCGAGGTATAAACAAAAGATAATTGGTAACGGGATAGACAATGAGCTTGTCCAACTTTTGAACAATGCGATTGTCTAATGATATATTAAACGAGTAACAATGGCGCCTAAAAAAAAAGTTAGCTATTTATTTTCCGCGCTTAAAAGTCCAGTCGAGTGTGACCACATTTCACGATTTTGTCCACTTGGGTAGCAATTCTTTATTCATTCTAATTACTTTTGAAACGTAACTTCATTTGATTTTTTGTTGAAATTAAATATCAGAATATCAAGTTTCTAATTTGTAACATTTGAATTGCATTATGGCAATCTTATTAACATAAAAATACTCAAAACTTGTACATTTCACATTTATTCTTAACTTTATTCATTTCTCAGCAATATTATTTAGAATGCTAAAATTTCAATTTGAAATTTAATTAAACTTTATGTTGGTATGGTTATATTGACATTTAAACATTGAATTATTTCTAGTAACAAGTAGTTTAGCCACTAACCAATGGTGAACAAATTCTGTTGAATAGTTTTATGTGATTTTTAACATTAAATGGCAACTTTCATTTTTAACGAACAACGAATAATAATTAATTTATTAATTCTAGAATTATTTTATTTTTTAAACCGAAAATTCAAAAACTATTTTCACACGAAACAAAGAGGTTATAATGTAAAAATCGTGGACAGTATATGAGATTTTAAAATTTCAAGGCATTTTTTGAAAAATTAAATACTGGAAGAAAAAATTGCTACTTTAGAATTATCCCTCGTTACTGCACAAAACCAGAATACGAGCCGTAAACTTTCGTAATTCATCATAATTTGTCAGAATTTTCTATAAATTGCTTTTACCACGGAAATTCGTGTTTATTAGTTACATAAACGTTTCTCAACGTAACAGCGATAGGGTAACATTCATGCAATCAATAAAACAACTTTTCGGTATATAATTTGCGGTAAGTCCCAAACGAACTCCCAAACATAATGCCATCATTTTGAGTTTATTGCTGGCATCTTGATATTAAAACACGGTGACACGGCGAAAAGCTCGATTATAATTCGATTTACGTTTATATAAATCAAAATTGCACTTTTGCAAAAGCAATAATGCCCCCGGGTCGGTGAACTCTCGTCGAAGTAGAAAGTCTTGGAAATGTCAGGGCAACAGAGGGGAAAGTGACAGCGGTTCTCCAAAGGTTCTCTCCGCGGCCTTTCAATCTCGACGGATCTACCATCGAATTTACATCTCGAATGCCAGCCAGCAATCGCGATAATTTATCGCGCGATTCGTAACTGAAAACAAACTCGATACTATTTCAAATTAACCCCTTCCTTCTCGTTGAACCATTCCCCGGAATCTTGACGATTTTTGACAGTGGCGAACGTTGCCATTTTTCTTTTTTTTTCGGGGGGTAAACAAACGGTACCGTGCGAAAAGCCGATGGTTTTGGCATTGGAACCGTGGCGAGGAGCGCGCGCTGGACGTTGGAACTTTGGAGAACCGGAAGGCGTTGCTGGAGCGCGACGCGGACAATTGAAATCGACGATGGTTAGTTTTGTCAAGGTACTTACCGGCGAGTATACAAATCAATCCTAAGAGAAATATCAACTTCGGCGACATGGTCGTCGTCGTCGTCGGAACAGAAAGCGTCTGGACAAGCCGCGCCCTCTTGCCCCTCTATATGTGCACCACCACTCCTTGACCATTCTTCAAGAGTACTTTCACCTTCTGCAAAGTGCTGCCATCTTTTCCGCCGGAGGAAGAACCAGGAAAAAAAAACTAGCATCAATGCCGAAATCGGTTTAGCGTCGACGAGGAGGAAGGGAAAGAAAAGAAGAAGAGGGCAAAAAAAAAAAGAAAGAAAGAAAGCACGTCTCATTTTACTTGCTAACTTAGAAATTAGTCGCTGCCATTAAAATTGCTTTGTGGAAACCGGAACTGGGCCCACCTTTAAACGCAACCAAGTCTGGTTCCATGCAGAATTTTAGGACTTCCTTCGGGTGGTGACTTTGAGCGTTGGTTCCACTTGGGTACCAATGTTCAAATATCGTTATCATAAGAATTTTTACATGCAAGAACTCGCAGCAAATGAAATTAGTTGCGTTCAACATGGTCAGCATAGATTTTGGGAAAATTTATTCTGGCTCATTGTCCAACGGGTTATTTTCCTGGTCCCTCTTTCTCCCTTTCTTTCTCTCTTAGCATTTTCATGTAGTAATTCCTTTTTGAATGAAAATACAATGTGGTTTACAATTCGAGCTGCGATCGGGGCATTCAGCAGTTGCGTAAGCCAACGCTCTCTGTCCTACATACAGTTGTAGCTAACGTCTTCGATCTATAAATTAAACGATTCGTACGAAAAGGTTATCTCGTCGGCGATTATGGGAAAAGTGTAATTGGAATGCGATAATCAAATTCCGACGGACTTTTTTTTTTTTACAACGCAAGTCGAGACGGAGAAAAAGGATGTAGGTGGTTTGTCGAGTGATTTTTATTTTTTTTTTTTTTTTGTTTGGTCGAGGAAAGTTTTATGTTAAATTGGGATGATACAGCTGGGCGATGATTGGGTCAATTGATCGGGATTGAGATTAAGTGGTGCTGCTACATTAATGAATATTTGATTTGGAAAACTGTTTAACGTTTCTCCTTTGATGACATTATGCAAAGTCGAATGTAAATTTACAACAAGATTCACGTTAATTTTACAATGCGTTCTCCTACGATGGCAGTGTGGGATGCTGTTGCGATTCATTGGGATATAAACCATCGACGGTTAATGTATATTAATTTATTTGCCGTATAAATTCGAATTAGTGATATTTTTCATTCCCCCCGGAATTATTTTGCATGATTGTCATTTAATTCTTGCAATAAGTAACTTATTTCTTGTCAGTTATAAGTAAGAAAAAGTATCTGTATGTTTCCATATATTCAATGATTATGCAGTAAATGTATACCAGATTTACGTTCGTTTAAAGCTGAACGACTTAGAGCTTTTGTTAGATTTATTTATTTATGATTTTCTGACTTCGTACGATATAAATTGTTAGTAATCAGATTATCATATATTGCAAAATGATGGTTTATTTCGAAGTAACGGTATAATAGCTTCCTAACATTTCTCCAGTGTCATGTCTAATAAAAAAAAATGATTGATGCAGTCGAGAAAGGTATTCAAATATGTTTTGAATGACAAATAAAACAAAACAAAAGAAAAAATATAACGCATCTGAAAAATACTGTTGCACGGCCGGTAAAGTGTTGCAATTGTGTATTTCGCTATTTATAAACTTAATCCGATTGTAATCGTAAATAATTCCAAAGCTTTTCATGTAAGATCGAACAAAGGAATTTGTAGTCGTTCTGCTCGCGCAGGTTCCAGACTTGTTTACTGGAACCTTTTAGAAGCGTGATTCATTTATGTGTAATTAAGTTCCAGAACATTTCATTGTACTTTTCTTAAGGTAATATACGTTGGTTAGTTTTTTTTTTTCGTTCAAATTTAGACAGCGCTGGAAAAGAGAGTCATGTTAAGTTGCAACGAAAGAAGTACGTCGTAAGATGTTGCAATTCCACTTGGTAAATCTTTGTCATTTTTTTAATTGAACAGTGAGCACTGTTTTATTATAATTATTCTGGAAACTTGTCATAAATCAGGCAAAATATAATAATATTTTGTTGTTTCTTATTACTAACGTAAAATTTAATTTATAATTTGTATCTTATTTATAAATTGTTTATTTTTCCGCTCGTCATTCAGTTTTCTTAATGTGACACGTACTAAAAAAGTAGGAATAGAAAATGTTTTTAATATTTATGGTAATGCGGTAATGAAAAAAAAAGTTGGACATTCATATATATATATATTGTCACAACTTTTCTTGGGCATTTTTGGATGATGAACTTTAAACTTTAGAAATCGAAATTGCCATTGACTCTAGTTGAAATCATTTTTTAATCTCCTAAATCGTATTTTTCAATAACATAGTTCAACGTATTTTTCAACAAATATGTAACCCATTTACTGACAACCTTAGTAATTTTTCTTAATCTTTTCTCTCCGTGTGGCTTTATTCCACTCTCCTCTAATATGTCAAACGTTCACGAGACCTTAACGAATGTACATTGCTTATACACGGGGAAAATTTTGTTCAGTCATTACAGCTAGGGTGTCTTATAATGATTAAAGTATAGTTAACAGATGAAAAGTTATTTTTATTATATAATGAAATTGTCTGTCATTGGTCAAGAAGTGTATTCTAAACTTTTGTTTATTTTATGTACAACACGACTGACTTTGACATTGATTTTAAGCGACATAAAGCGCTTATAAACGAACCATAACAGTTGGTTTATATCGATTGGAACAGATCCAAGCGTTGCCCGATCAAAGGGTCGCCAAGTGGATTCGATTCACGTAGCGGAAGGAGGTTTCATTCGTATGACGAGCGTCACTTTGGAGACGCGAATTTCACCTTGACCGTGCGCGGGTCATTGTCCAGCTTGGCCGGCCATAGGCCATCGACTTTCGATAAATTTGCGTTTCAAAAGCCACTCTGGCGAATTCTATTCCGGCCCCGTTTCGTAAACTAGAGCGCGCCCGGTACCAGAATTAAACGCGGCTGCGCACTTTCGCGCATCCAAATCGATCGACGACCAGCGTCCAACTTCAACTTTTCTCTCGTCGTCCAGTGTGGAGATCGAGCTATATCATATATAAAATTTTGCCGCAATGGTATGGTAAAATAGCAGACACTCTAGACAATACCCTTCCAACGATCATTTCCCTGTTTAAAAATTCTAGTTGGGATTCTACGTAGGAATTTGGCCTAGGTAGTTATAGGTTCTTGCCTAGTTTCCTAGTTAGTTATAGGATCTTGCCTAATTTCCTAGGTGGGGTCCTAGGTCGGAATTTAGGATCAGAGATCAATTAGTTTTCGACCTAGGACCCCAGCTAGGAAACTAGGCAAAATCTTATAACTACCTAGGAACCAAGTTAGGAAACTAGGCAAATTCTTATAATTATCTAGGAACCTACCTAGAAAACTAGCTAATTTCCGGTGCCAAATTCCTATGTAGGGTTCCAACTAGATTCTTTTAACAGGATTCCACTCTCCCTTGCGGTTCTAATTCAAATATTCTTCCTTGTTAATTTCAATCCGATTCAGAACATTCCTTGCGAAATTACTTTGCCATTAATTGTTTTTGAGGAGGGGAATGAAAAGGCGTTCCCTCGACATTAATGTCCTATCGCTAATTGTCCGCAAATGATTCCTATCGGTTTCATAGATTCGTAAGTAAGTTGTCTCGATATAAAGTTCGAGAATTCATATTATGCTCCGCGATATTATCGCTGTAATTTATTATTGTATTCTTAGGGCTTATCTTAATCGTTGATCTATATTTATATTTCATGTTGACTTCAAATTGTCGTGCCGATGCATTCGATATTGTTAACAGTTATTGAATGATTGTCAATGTAACTGCGCATTTATTTTCATGCTGAAAAAACAAGTGAGCTGCGCAGTCTAATGTTCTGCTCCAGGAATATTTTCTGGTGTATTCTGGGGTGATTCGTGTTTTTTTTAATATTCCAGAAATGTACCATAAATTTTAGGAATATTCTGGAATATTTCTTGCTATTAGGGTATGTATCTGTACCAGAAATATGTAAATATTATTTATGAGAAAAATTATCTTTTTAAATATTGTTTTTACTTATTTGTATTCCGTTTAATGTTAAAATAATAATTTTGGAGTATTTTTGTCTATTTTCTTTTGTAAGATGAAAGGAAAGGAAAAGTGTGCAAATTTGATTTTTGGAATAGATAAATTTTGTATTGGGCGAAATTGACCTAGACCCAAATATCGAGCCTTTATTAAATAGTGAGAATAGAGATGAGATAACGTATAAATAAGCTTAATCTTTTCATGTTTCCTTCTTTCATTTAATATTCATAATTTTTACTTTCTATTTCTATCTACATTTTGTTATGTGATATTTGTCGGTCACGAGGTACTTTGTCGTAATACATTTCGTTTCGGAATAATCTGCCGCGTCATTAGTGAAAATATCAATGTAACATTTACATACGAATTTGAACATTGTTAAAATATTGTGTTGCTATTTATTAGGCGGAATGTTTTATATAAGTATGTTAAAATATTTGTTAATATATTGTAATCAGATATGAGAAGCGTTTAAGTCTGCACACTCATAAGGAATGTATTATATTGGGGGAGGAAAAAAAGAGATTTATCATTAACTCATTCATTTATTAACATTTACTATTACTCAAAACACTTTTTTTAAAGTAATTTCAAAGTGTTTTCGAATCAACAATTCGATTGCAGTGAATTTCAATTCTGGTATAACATTTTTTTCTTCTTATTTTTATATATAATATTTTTTTTTCCTATTACATTTTTTAACAGTAAAAACAACGAAATTCAATTTATATTTCGACATACATATCCAATACATTGAAAAAAAAAAAAAAATACGAGAGATAACATTACTATTTTCAACTCTGTTTTGGATACTCGTTTATTTTTTGAAAGACCCTATTTTAAATGTTATGTTTGTACAAACAAAAGATGTTTCTTTTTAATAAACAGTAGTTTTTATTAGAAAACCAATAACGTATCTGAAACAAAGTGAAAAACGGTCATATTTCCTGTCATATTTTTATCCGTGCGTGTCACAGTCATATTATTGACCATTTTGTGCGTCATGAAAGGTTGAATTTTAATTTCTCTTTCAAAATAAATAAATTACCCAAAGTACAAATTTATGTTACGGGAACTGCGAGCTGTCGTTGCGGCTCGAAGAATAACATTAATTAGCAATGCATGTAATGATAGCTAATGTTGTAATAGTTATTGCAACGCAATAGAATTACTCGTTCAACTCTACATTATAGTAATTGCAACGTGCAGAAACTGAACATAATTTCCTAGGACTAGTGTTTGACAATCGGGCAAGCGCTATAGGAAGTTGATTGCAGACTTCCTCGCAGTCGCAATTTAAGCGTTCAAATTCGGAAACGGTTTCCTCAAATGCAAATTAGCGTTGGCTCTAAAAATCATTGCCTTTTCATTATTACGCGTGCATTATTTTAGCGTCCACATTTCTTCGACGCAGAAAGAAGAAAGGAGATTACACCTTTCAGGACTCAAATTATACCTTTTAGCATCATAAAAGTGTCTATATTTGTAACATTACTGTAGTTACGATATTAATATTTTATTTATTACGATAATGCAATTATTCAATGGCACGTTATTATTATAACAAATAAGACGAAATTCGTGGTAAGAGTGTTTTCCAGAATATTCCAAAAATATTTGGTTAAGATATTCCCATGTTTGACCTAGTGGAAATTATTTACTGAAAAATGCTGAAAATTGCTGAGAAACACTGAAAACCTGCTAAAATTGGAACTTTTCAGCATTTTTCATCATTCATTTCCACAATTGGACTCCAGAAATATTTAAGGTACCTTTCAGGAATATTAAAAAAAACATGTATCACCCAAGGGTATACCAGAAATATTCCTATAGCCGGACATTAGAACATTTCCCTAGTATATTCAGAATATTTTCAGAATATACCAAAAATATTCTTTGCTATTAGGGTTAAATAATATTATTCGCTTATAGGGATGATGGTGAGAAATTTGAGGGAAAAAAACCAAGGGAAAGAAAGAAAGAAAAGAATTGTTGGTCGGTTATGGTCGGAGGTTATCGTGGCTGGCCGGAGGCGAGTAATAAATTGCCGGAGGGAATTCTCCGCGGTGGAAATAACGAAGGCGGGTAAATAAATTGCGGAGAATCGGCGGACTAGGATAGTGAGAGTGAAGGATGAAGACGGAGGCTAATGGCGAGGAGCGCGGCGACTGCGACCGCGAGCATTGTCATTATTCTCCTTTCACTATTTTCCCCGTGTTTCCCGCGCTGAATTTGCATGCGCGGCGATAAAATCGCGCGCGCTTCGAGTTTTCTGCCGAAGAAGGGTCTCGCTCTCGGCGCAAATATAAATTGGCAATGTTGCCACTGACCTCTCTCGCGGCGCGGTTATCTCGTTTGAAATGCACTTGGCGCCAGCGCGGCCAGACGCTCGGGCTGGTTGCGTGGGCATGCGCGCGGCCCAAAACTCGCCCGCCTCTCCCTCCTCCTTTTCACGGGCGACTTTCAAAATCCCAACAGTTTGATTTGTAGCTGAATCTTTGACATTGTGCAACCGGGACCGGCGCGACATTAATCTTTAATCGACGAAAAACGACGGGCCCCTCGCTCGGTCATTAAGGCGATTTGTCAGGGATAATGCAATTTTACATCTTCTACCACCTGGTTGTGCCCACTTTTACGGCACCTTCGACCAATATCCCCTCCCCCTTTTTGGCAACAACAATATCAATCCTCTCTTTCTTTCCTTCCTCCTTCGCTCGGCTTTATTGAATTGCCGTAATGTATTTAAATTACTCTACCGACAAAAAAAAAAGGGATACAAAAAGAGGATATTTATTATTTTAAGTGGAATATCGATCGTACGCGTGGGGAGTTGTAACAATTTATATCAATAACAATAAATTAACGAGTGAAATTGTGGATATAATTTCAAGATACAAAATATTGCGCTTTACCACTTTGTATAGCAACTTTTGACATTTTACACATTTATGGTTCATCTTATAGGGTTATCATAGTCGTTTTGCAGGGAATGAAAGTGTAGGAAATGTTCAAGTGTCGTTTACCGAATGTTAAAATAACGTTAAGATTGGTAAACGTTATTTTAACCTTCTCCAAGTGAGATCTTAACACTGGACACTTCAATGCTTCAAATTTAAATGCATCTTCTATCTAATTTCAGCTTTCTATTTGTCATATCCTTCTGGTATACATTCGCGGTTAGATCTCGTCCAAGGAAAAAAAAGTTTCATTTCACTAAATACACCGAGTATTGGCTCAACGTTGGCGCAACGTTTATTTAAACAAATAATGGAAAGAAACAAAGTCAATTACCAAGAAGCGATAAGTTCGATATCATTTCTTTTGTCATTAAACTTTTATTGACATAATGTCGGCTTAACCTTGGTCCAAAAATGTTTAATATCGGCTATGCTAAGTGAAAGTGGACACACGATATAGGGAGGGGGGGGGGGGGG